>PVJS01011431.1:0-24808 GCA_004027185.1 Glis glis | reverse complement strand
AGGCTGGCTGCGAACCCGGATCCTCCAGTCTCAGCCTCCCAAGTACTGGGATTACAAGCGTGCGCCACCACGCCCGGCATAGTTTATAGTTTAATTTAAAAATGCATCCATTCTAAGTGTATATTTGGAAGAATTTTAACAAACTTCTATTCTCATAGAACCATTACCATAATTAAGACACAACATTTCCATTATTCCCAAAACTTTCCTTATACCCTATCCTATTAAATCCTGACCCAGCTGGGCATGGTGGCACATGTCTGTAATCCCAGTACTTGGGAGGCTGAGACAGGAGGATGGCAGGTTGGAGGACAGCCTCAGCAAGTAGTGAGACTGTCATCAACCTAGTGAGACCCTATTTCAAAAGTAAAAATAAAATAGTCCTGGGGGTGTCGCCTGGAGGTAGAGTGCCCCTGGGCTCAATCCCCAGTGCTACAAAATAATAAATAAATAAATAAATAAATAAATAAATAAATAAATCCTGACCTGTAATCAGTGACATGTTTTCTGTCACTATAAATTAGACTTGGCTTTTCTAGAATTTCATGTAAGTAGAAGCACACTGTATATATCTTTTTGTATCTCTGTTTCTTTTGCTCAGCATAATGTTTACATCCATCCTCCCCTTCTCCTTAGTAACCGAATCCTGAAAACTCTCAGCAAACTAAGAATAAAAGAAAACTTCTTGAACTGATAAAGGATGATTATGAAAAAAAAAACTATAGCTAACAACATCCATAATGTTTGAAGAGAGAATGCCTTCCACTAGATAGGGGGCAGCAAAAGGATAATTTCTCTTAACTCGCCTACTAAATATTATGCTGGAATCCCTAAGAGTCAAGAAAAAGAAATAAAAGGCATACAGGTTGGAAAGAAAAAAGCAAAACTTCCTCTATTTAGCAACATGACCAACTACATTAAAGATCCTGCAGAATCTAAAAAACAAACACCCCAACCCTTCTAGAATGAAGAAGTAACTTTAGCCAAGCTGAAGGGTAGAAGTGTACAAAATGGATTTGGAAACGGTTTGAATGTGTCCCTCAAAGTTCATGTATTAGAAACTTGTCCTCAGAGCGGCAGTGTGGGCAGGTGGTAGAATCTTCAAGAGGTAGAGCCTAGTGAAAGGTGATTGGGTCACTGGGGGAATTGCCATTGGAAGGAGTTAATGTAGTTCTTGTGGGACCCTGGTTAGGGCCCTCGAGAGAGGGTTGCTGCTGGGTGTGGTGGTGCACGTCTGTAATCCCAGTACTTGGGAGGCTGAGACAGGAAGATTGCAGGTTCAAGGACAGCCTCAGCAACTTAGGCTCTCAGCAACTTAGCAAGAACCTGTTTCCAAATAAAAAATAAAATAGGGCTGGGGGTGTAGCCCGGTGTTGGAAGGCCCCTGGGTTCCATCCCCAATGCTACCAAAAAAACAAAAAATAGTAAGACTGGTCCTTCCTTCTCTAGCTTCCTATCGTGCCAGGTGACGGCTCTTACGTGTGATGCCGTGCGCCAGGAGACCCTCGCCAGAGCCAAGTAGATGCCAGGGTGATGCTCTTGACCCTTCAGACTGTGAGCTAAATAAACCTCTTTTTCTTTCCTTTCTTTCTCTTTTCTCTTTTCCTTCCTTTCTTCCTCCCTCCCTCCCTCCTTCCCTTCCTTCTTTTCTTCCTTTCTCTCTCTCTCTCTTTCTTTCTTTCATGCTGGGAATGGAACCCAGGACCTTACCTGTGCTAAGCACACACTCCACCACTAAGCCACACCCCTATCCCAAACCTCTTCTCTTTATAAAGTACTTAGCCTCAAGTATTTTGTTATGGCCATAGAAAACAAACTAATACCACAAACATACCAACAGCAAACAATTGAAAAATTAAAATTTTATAAATCTAATTTACAATAACATCAGGAGGCATAAAATATTTAGTAATACATTTAATGAAAGATATATAAGACCTAGCCAGGCATGGTAGTGCGCACCTGTAATCCCAGTACTTGGGAGGATGAGACAGAAGGATTGCAGGTTTGAGGCCAGTCTCAGCAACTTAGTGAGACCCTCAGCAACTTAGCAATATTCTGTTTCAAAATAAAAAAATAAGCCAGACATGCAGTGCATACCTGTAATCCCAGTACTTGGGAGGCTGAGACAAGAGGATCACAGGTTCAAGAACAGCCTCAGCAACATAGTGAAACTCTCAGCAACCTAGTGGGACCGTTTCCAAACAAAAAGTTGAAAAAGGCTGGGAATGTAGCTCAGAGGAGAATGTCCCTGGGTTCAGTCTCTAGTACCCCCTCATAAAAGATATATAAGACTTCTATAAAGCCAACCGTGGTGGTGCACACCTGTAATCTCAGTACTTGGGAGGCTGAGACAGGAGGATCGCAGGTTGGAGGACACCGTCAGCAATTAGTGAGACTCTCATCAACCTAGTGAGACCCTCATCAGCCTAGCAACACCCTGTTTCAAAAATAAAAATAAAAAATAGGGCCGAGGGTGTAGCTCAGAGGTAGAAAGCCCATGGGTTCAATCCCCAGTACCACCAAACACACACACACACACACACACACACACACACACACACACACACACTTCTACACCGAGTATTTTTAAACATTACTGAGACAAATTTAAAAATATTTAAATAAATGAACAGATATATCCATTCATGGATTAGAAGACTCAGCAATATCAAAATGTCATTTCTCCCTAAGTTGATCTATAGATTCAATGCAATCCTATTTGAAATTGGCTCGGAATTTTGGATATTGACAAGCTGATGCTAAACTTGTACAGAATTTTTTAAAGAATACAATAAACCTAAAACAGAATACAGTCAGACCAACGCTGCAACAGAGACACATACAAGGTTCTGCAACACCCAGAAGAAGAAAGCAAAGCCCTGATTAGGTGACTCAGGGAGGATCCTAAAGGAGTAGCATTTGGCCTGGGAGTTGAAAGATGACTAAGTACTTTCCAGAAGACTGTCAGGAAGGGGATTGACTTACTTAGGTTTTGCTGATCATAAGGAAGTAAAACTCATCCCACTTAATTAAATAAGGTTCTTGCCTGTGGAACTGTCTGGAAGATAAAGTCTCATGAAACCCTTGGTAGACTCCACGGATCCCACCTGAGGGTGGCTCTGAACGGCAGGCTCCTCTCCTGTCCTCAGCAGCCAGAGTCCCTAAGTCCATTATGTCTGCCTCCTACCACCTGCTTTATTCTCTCTGCATTTCCAGATCTGCCACTACAAGTGTGGTTAGACTAGAGCTACATCAGGAAGGGCCTTGTGTGGCCAGGAAGGAAGCTTTGTTCATTCATTCATTCATTCATTCATTCATTTATACTGGGGATTGAACCCAAGTTTGGTTTTTCTTATCGTAGCCAGTGAAGATTTTCAAGCTGGAGAAAGAAATAATGAGATCTGGCTTCTAGACAGATAATTCTGGAGGTGTGTGGAGAGACCAGAGGAGGATAACAGACCAGGGGAGAAAGTGTCCCAAATAAGACACGATGAAGGTCAAAATCAGCGGTACTCAGCAAACATGGGGATTATAGAGGTTTTCATAAGGGGCGATTTACAGGGGTGCAGGTCAGTTAGGGACCCAGCCAGGCTTGCTGTGGTGCTGCCAGCAGTGGGTGCTGCTACCATACCTAGCCTGAAGGGGCAGAGGAGGAGGACGGTATTACTCAGGCAGTGGGAACTGGGGCTGGGAGGAGGGGCAGTGCCCCAGGAGGAGCTGAAGTCCTGGGGAAGGCAGCCACTGAAACAGCCAGGCTCCCAATCAGGAAAGGGAACGCCCACCGATGGCTCCCTCTCTCCACCCTCCAGCCTCCTCCTGGTGCCTCCCATAATGCGTTTGGAGTCCAGCCATCAGGGGTGCGTGGGCAGAGAAAGGTGGAGAATGGATCTGGTGTGTGAATTTAGGGGTGAGCATGATAAACTAGCACAACTACATCTGGGCATTCTACCTCTGAGCTACATCCCTTTTATTTTTAATTTTGAAACAGGGTCTTGCCAAGTTGCTGAAGGTCTCGCTAAGTTGCTGAGGCTGGCCTCAAACCTGAGATCCTTCTGTCTCAGCCTCCCAAGTACTGAGATTATAGGAATGTGCCACCACGCCCAGTGCACAACCACATCTGGAACACCAGTGTAGAGCAGTGGCCTGGGTAACTGTGGAATGGTGGGAAAAACATAGCACAAGAAGTAAGGGGACCAGGACCCTGGCCCTTCTACACACTGAACATCCTGAGCCGCAAGGTTGCATCTTGGGCCTCGCTGCTTCAGCTGTCAAATGAGCAGGCTGGACTACGTGCCTGCAAAGCCTTCCAGTAGAGGGGTCCTTGACTGCTGTGAGCCAGCTGGCCCTGGCCACGCACAGGCAGGCTGGACCCGTGCACAGAGGGGACGTGCTAGGCACTGGGAATGCTGGGGACCCCTGGGACTGACCAACATCTGGACCTAGACCCGGTGCTCCCCTCTTCCAGCGAACCCATGGGACGTGCAGAGCCAACCGGGGACTTTCTTAAACGTACTTTTTTCACTGTGGTGAGGTGTATTCAAAAAGAAAGAAGAGCCGATTCATCTCCAGAGAGCAGCCGCTTCGCAGACCTGCAGTGCTGCGGCTCCAGGTCCTGGTGCCTCCCGCTCAGTTCCTGATAACTGAAGATGAAACTTGAACAGCAAAAGGGAAGTCTCCTGTCTCCTACAGGGTATCGAATCCTGTTTCTACTTGGTTTCAGTTCTTAAAGACACAGGATTCCATATTTTCTCACCCAATGAGCTGCAGCCAAAGAGCCTTCAGTAACCACCAACCACAGTTGCACGGCCCTGGGGTGAAAGGGAGGTGCACCGCAGCCTGTCTCAAGTCCATGTTTGAAAGGGGGTCCCGGTATTTCTGAAATGTATCATCTTTCTTATTATTAATGTGAAGAATTGCTGGGTAAGTGCACAGATTTGCCCCGGCTGCCCTGGGCCCCAGAGCGCCTCTTGTGCTTTTACTTTCCTGGTTTTCTATGGGGTCAAATGACTCAGAGGAGGGCAAATCATCATTCTCATTGGTGGCGGGAAATGCATGTGCACTGACTGCAGGGTCGCTCGCAGGCTGACCTCAGGGACTTGCTGGCTTCTTCCTTGGGGCCGTGAAGCCTCCCGGCTGCTGGGAGGTCAGCCAGAGGTTGGGATCTTGCTGCCTTCGAAGCATTTGTTCACAAATATGGGTTGTTATGTGTCCTGTAGTTGATTAAAGTAGACTAGAGGAAGAAAATAAGACAAAGAGAAAAATAAAAGGTATTAGGGATTTTCAAGCATGTGAAAATACATAATAAAGGGGAAAAGGTGATGTGTCCACAGAAAAAGAAAAAGGAGAAATGTTTCCACAGATTTCCTTTAGGTCTAAGTTTTCTCACTGAAGCCAACTGCAGAACAGGTGCATAAAAGATACCTCAAGCCAGGTTTGGTGGCTCATGCCGGTAATTCCAGAACCTGGGAGGCTAAGATAGGAGGTTTACAGGTTCAAGGCCAGCCTCAGCAACTTGGCAAGACCCTGTTTCAAAATTAAAAGAATAAGAGCTGGGGGTGTAGCTCGGAGGTAGAGTGCCCCTGGGTTCAGTACCCAGTACCAAAAAAAAAAAAAAAATACTGTGGAATCTTCCTCATTGAGATCCAATCATTTGCATATTCATTTATTTAAAGGAAATGACAATGGGATAGGATGCATGTTAAGACTTGTGTGCAGAGCCATGGGAAAAGCAGCTCCTCGCATTTGTCAAGGAACACAGAAGGCTTCTGGGGAAAGTGACATTTAGCCTGTGACCTCAAGGATGATGAGGGTGTGGAAAGAAAATGAGGGGGGAGGAACTGCAAACATGAGGACGTGATTCAGGATAACGCGGCCCAGGACAGCAGAACAGGTAAGATGGCCCCAGAGACTCCACTCCTTGGAAATGCCACTCGGCACTAACACATCGCCTGGCTTTCTGGGTGTCTCCTGTCATGTAGAGGTCAATTATCATCTTCCAACAACACTAGATCATTTAACATTGTTTAAAAATAAATTTCTAAAAAGGGAGGTAAATTTCTCTCATTCAAAGATGAAATGATCAGGTATCAACATTTTTATTTATTAAGGATCATTAACCAATGAGGGAATATAACCAGTTCAAAAGGAAATCTGTGAGCCTGGCGTGCTGGTGCATGCCTGTAATCCCAGTACTTGGGAGGCTGAGACAGGAGGATCACAGGGTCAAGACCAGCCTCAGCAGCTTAACAAGGCTCTCTGCAATTTAGCAAGACCCTGTTTCCAAATAAAAAAATAAAATAGGTAGGGGGATGTAGCTCAAATGTAGAATGCCCCTGGGTTCAATCCCCAGCACCAAAAAAAAAAAAAAAATGAATCTGCAGAAGAGGCATATTTACAGATTTGGAATATTGAAATGAATATGAAAATGGAGACAAATTGGTTTTTCTGGGGAAGGGGGAGAGAGGAAAGTAAGTTGACCTGTCTATGGGCAGGACATAATTTACATGTCTGTAGATAAAGATTATTTCGCATTGCTATCAATCAGCTACAATCAATCAGAGTTGTCTAACAACTCAAGGACACTGCAAGACTATAATCAGATAACCTGTCTTCTAGACACCGCATAATATTCCTCTCGAACTTTTTCTCTACAAGGCCAATCTGTCAAATTCTCCATCCTCCGTCCTTTCCCTGGACAGGACTACTGGTGATTTGTGTATCCAACACCTCTGTGCAGGTATGATAAATTAAGGACTTAAATAGTAATCACTGCAGAACATACAAAAATGTGATAATTGTATTTACAACATTTAAATGGAATTGAGGATAACTGAAGAGATTTTGGTCTTATGTATACTTTTGTCCCACATCTCCATCTTCATCATCATTGACCTAATGTCACTTTGATCGTTGTTATTACAAGACTGTGTGTGTGTGTGTGCGTGTGTGTGCGTATGTTGCTAGGGATTGAACTCAAGGTCATTCTACCTCTGAGCTGCACCCCCAGCCCTATTTTATTTTTTATTTGGAAATAGGTTCTCACTAAGTTCCTGACAGCCTCACTAAGTTGCTGAGGCTGGCTTCAAACTTGTAATCCTCCTATCTCAGCCTCTCAAGTACCAGGATTACAGGCATGTGCCACCACTCCTGACTCTTGCAAGGCCTTTCTTAAGCAACTTCACTGCTAATTTCTGGGATTTCCTAATTTACAACAAGCACACTGACCCAGATGAAGAATTACAGGAACAAAGGATTTGGTCAATCACCAGTAGGACATCATTAGGTTTCCTCTGCTCAGTCTGACGCAGGTCAGGAGGTAAGATTTCAGAAGTTTTATGATGAGGAGACTCCTTAAGATGTGTATGGGGGGTGTCCTTCCCTTGCTGGTCTTACTCCCCTCCCACATACAATAGTTATTTAACCACTAATTATTTCAACATTAGCTAATTCATAAATTATAAATAAGTAATAGTTAATAACTTTATTTTACACATGCTATTTTAGTATTCATTTTATAAATATCTATTGACTTTTTGCAAGAAATTATTAGAATAATCAATTGATAATAAAGATGATTGATAATTAACTGATAGATCATTCAAAATTCACTGTAATTGGTAAAAAACTGCTGTGAGGTACATTCACTTGTTCTTCCCATTCTTTTTGTTTGTTTGTTTGTTTGTTTTGCGGCACTGGGGATTGAACCCAGGGGCATTCTACCTCCGAGCTACACTCCCAGCCCGATTTTTTATTCTTTTATTTTGAAACAGGGTCTCACTGAGTTGAGGAGGGCCTCACTAAGTAGCTGAGGCTGGCCGCGAACCCAGATCCTCCGGTCTCAACCTCCCAAGTACTGGGATTACAAGCGTGCGCCACCACACCCAGCTTTGTTCTTCCCATTCTTTAACTCCAAGACGCTGGCCACCATCAGTGTTTCTCAAACGCACTTGCTTTCTCAATTTCAAAAAGTACTGCCTTGGTGAACTGAGCCTTCTGTGGTTTGTGAAATTCTGGAAGGTACTTTTTGGCTCTGCTACTGGTCTACAGGAAAGACTTTGAGGAAGCTCCATGAAAGCTGGGGATGCTGGGAAAATGGTCCTGCTTTCCAGGCTTCTGGGCGGCATCCACTACCGCTGTCCAAGAACAGGTCACACCAGTTCAGACGGCGCCAGGCGAATTCAAAGCACAGCAAAAGGTCGCGCCCTGCACGAGGCAATTGAAGATTAAACCTGCTGCAGAAGAGTCTGATAATGGATGGATAGATTAACTAGCAGATTATTTGGGGAAATCAGGGAAGCCCCAAGCACACCCCTGGCCTTTCAGGATGCAAACACTGGACTCTCCCTAGCACTTTCCTTCAGGGCTGTGGTCAAAATTCTGGGCTAGTAGACTTTGGTCTGATCTGTGATGACATTTCTGGTCTTCTTAAGAATCTTGAACCAGAAAAGGTCATGCTAGAACACCCAAAAGTGCAGGTGAGCTGTCTCAAGGGGCAACGTCTGCCCCGAACATAGCCAGGACTCCGTGTTACAAGCCCATCAAGCAAATCACGCCAAGCACACTGCCACCTGCTAAATACAGACTTTCGGTGGGGTCATGCTAATGATGATGCCCTCCATGGTGGCAGTGTGACCACACTACTCTCCTTTGCCCCAATAGATAGAGTGAGACAATTTCATCAAGGTGGTCAATTTGCAGATGGGCAGTCCAGAAAAGTCCCTGTGATTACAAGCACAGGGCAGTGTCCAGAGACTCTGGCCTCGGCTACCTGCTCCTTGTACTTCAAGTTATGTAGCATTGTTGAGGGGCTTCAATGGCATCCTATCCGTGACTCAGCATAACATCCCAGGAGAAGGGACGGTTCCCACTCTCTCCTTCTTACCTTTCCTCTCCTTTTCCCCTTCCCCTTCCCTTCCTTCCTCTTTTCTATTCTTCCTTCTTGCTTTTGCTTCCTGGCTCTCTCTTACAGGCCTTCTTCCTGCAGCACAGATGACCCTGCCAGGACTTCCTGGGTATTAAATGAGAGTTGGGGCCGCCCCTTTCTTCTAGCTCTTTCTGGGGCAAAGCCCACAGCCCTGTGTCAGTAAATACGCCTGGGGTTGTGGAGACCCCAGCATTGATGGGAAAGAAAAGAGGGGCTTTTGAGTCTCTTGCTTTACTGTCCGTTAGAGTCATCGCTCTTACCCAGGGTTTGGGGTCAAAACTGGGCCCTGATTCAGTGATGGAAACCCCAGGCTTCAAAGCTAGGCTGGTGCAATACAGGGCGGGCTAGCGGACAGGAAGTGGTGTGGCTGTGTGGGTGTGAGGAAGGGCTCCCTCTGACACTTTCTATGCTGAGGGACCTTTCTCAGCCGCCTCCTTTCACCCCAGCCCAGCAGACAGATGTTCCGAGACTTCATCCAAATGCCTGGCCCCGGCAGCAATATAAATACAACCAAGAAAATACGAGCCTCGGCAACCTGTCCATGTCTCCTGTCCCTCCTGGAAAATGGTATTGCTTCTCAGGTTTATGCAGAATTTTTACTTCTTCAGAGGAGCAGCTCAATGAACATTTGGTTTTCAGAACTCCTGTCCCATCTCCAGTTATTCTGGAGGGCACCTGACTCCCAGTACCCCGGGCTATTCTTTTTTTTTTTTTTTTTTTGCGGTACCGGGGATTGAACGCAGGGGCGTTCTACCTCCGCGCTACACCCCCGGCCCTATTTTTTATACTTTATTTTGAGACCGGGTCTCACGAAGTTGTGAAGGGCCTCACTAAATAGAGAGAGAGAGAGAGAGAGAGAGAGAGAGAGACAGGGAGGGAGGGAGGGAGAGAGAGAGAGAGCGAGCTGAGGCTGGCCACGAACCCGGATCCTCCGGTCTCCACCTCCCAAAGTACTGGGATTACAAGCGTGCGCCACCACGCCCGGTTTTACCCTGGGCTATTCTAATTTGAGTTCTCTGCTTCCCAGTGTATTGCTTTGGTGAGAAGTAAAGCAGTCTTGGTCCTGACTAAATCCAAGCTCAACCTCAATGAATACACAGCATTTGGGGAGGAAGTCCCCTAAGTTCAGAAGCTAATTTGAATAAAGCTCTCTCTCTTTTTTTTTTTTTTTTTTTTTTGGTACTAGGGATTGAACCCAGGAGCATTCTACTTCTGAGCTACACCCCCAGCCCATTTTTTAAATTTTGAAACAGGGCCTCACTAAGTTGCTGAGGCTGACCTCTAATCTGCCATCCTCCTGTCTCAGCTTTCCAAGTATTGGGATTGCAGGCGTGCATCACCGTGCCTGACTTGAATAAAGTTCTTGACAGCAGTCCAAATAACTAGCATATTAGAGCCAAGTGTGTGGATCTGGGGGATATTTAGAAGATAATCGACAGGACTTGGAGTTTTCAGAACTCCTGTCCCATTTCCAGTTATTTTGGAGGGCACCTGACTCCCAGTAGCTTGGGGACACAAGGAATAAATAGGTTTCTGAGCAGTGGGATGATGGATAGAGTCTTTATTAAATAGTTAAAAATAGACTAAGAAGCACGTTTGAAGGGAAGATGGTAAGATCACTAACATAGCTTGGAACACGTTGAGCAGGATACACCATGAGACATTGTCTCAGAGACACGGGGGATCTGGATGCACAGTCTGTCCTCAGGAGAGATAGCTGGGTTCTGGATACCGTCGTAGCTGTTATTAGCACAGGGATAGATGGTGGCTGAGACTGCGAGGAGTCCCTTTATCCTGAGAAGAAGCAGGGAGAGAGAGAATAACCACAGAAGCCAGTGTTATAGGCTGTTGGGAAGTAACTGGAGGTAAAGCCTGAGTTATGCCCACCAGATTTAGCAGCCAGAGCTTATTGGTAATCTCCAAATGGGCACTTTCTGGGAGGTGGTAGGAGTAAAGGCTAGATCTTATGCCAGAGACTGACAGTCACCAAATCCAGTTCCTTCTCCCACCCCCGGCACTAAGCCAAATTTCATTTCCTGGCTTCCTTTGTAGTTGGGTGAGGCCATGTGACTGAGTTGTGGCCACAGACATAGCCCCTCACCCCGTCCTCCATGCACCCTCTCTTTCCTCACCTGCTGGTCAAAGTAGAGGAGCTAAGGGGAATCCAAGGTCTTAGGACACAAGCAGATAGAAGGAAATTGGTCTCTGGGTTACTCTGTGGAAGCAGAGGGCTCTGTGAGGTCAAGCTGGACAGGGCTTAAAGAAAATCAGGTTCACAGGGCCAGCAGGTGTGGACACTTAGGGGAGCAGACGGCAGAACAGCAGTAACAGTGGGGTCAGAGCAGGTCAGCAAGACCGCTGGATTTTAGAAGTCAAGTCAGCTAGAGGGGTCCACGAGTCCAGAGAACATGTAAGTCCTGCGGGCTGAGGTCAGCTGCCAGTGCTTCCTGCAGGGACAGGAAGGGCCGGAGCTGAAACACAGGAGCAGCAAAACACCCGCATGCACAAGGCACTTGCTCCATATGTTCACACACACAGACACACAGGTCCTCAGGGCCTGGCGCAGTCCACCCTCCCCAGAGGGGCTGCTCACCTGAACTGCGCAGTCCTGGCCGCCTTGTGCTCACAGAGGGACCGGCTACATTTAGACTCCAGCTGAGCGGCATCCTGCCCAGACTCACCTCCTTGTTGTAGACTTCCACCTGGCTCTCTTAACTCAACAGTGGCCCAAGAGTCAGACCACCTGGGGTCTCAGCCTGGTTCTGCTGCTCACCCGCAAGCAAACCTTGAGCAAGTCCCGTCCCCTCGCTGCACTGGAGCCCTCATCTATAAAGCGAAGGGGAGGGGATGATCTCAACATCTGCTGTAGTGGAAAAAAGAATGCACCATTCTCCTGAAACAGCTACACTAGAGAAGCCGTGGTTGATGCTCCCAGCAGGAATAGCCCTGCTCTCTAACAACAGCCTTGCGGTGCCTAACAAGGGGATTTTGCAGCCTTTAGCCTGTGCAAGATGTGGAGTAACCAATATTAACACCTGCACAGAGTCAGCAAGTCCCTCACCCTGGGAGGGGCTACAACCTATTTTTCTTTCCTTTTTTTTTTCTTTCTTCTCTTTAACCGTCTACATTTACAACACTTACTGTTCCCACTCCTTGTTTCCTTTGTGACAGGATGGCTGGCTCCATCCTCCACAACTCCCTGTAGTTCCAGAGAGAAGAGAATTGGAGGAGGAAAGAGACCTCCTTCCCAACTGGCTAACTGGTCCTAACTTCAACTTGGCCTGGTTCTACCTTCCTGAGAGAATACAGTCAGACAGGACTTGTGAAAGAGACTTGTTCTTCTTCTCATCTACCCAAATATTTGTTTGTTTGTTTGTTTGTTTTGCAGTACTGGGATAGAACCCAGAGGGATTCTACCTCTGAGCCACATTCCCAGCCCTCTTTTTTATTCTTTATTTTGAAACAGGGTCTCACTAAGTTGCGGAGGGCCTCACTAAGTATCTGAGGCTGGCTGCGAACCCGGATCCTCCGGTTTCAGCCTCCCAAGTACTGGAATTACAAGTGTGCGCCACCACGCCTGGCTCAAATATTTGTTTATTTAAAGAAGGGGACAGATTTCTCACTTTTCAGTGATTAAGACTAACATAGAGCAAATTTGTCCTCTGATCCTATAACTACTTATAGAACAGGAAGATGACCTGGGAGTGTACCCAGCAGTTGGGAAAACCAACTTGGAAGAGAAAATCTGCCAAGATAATCCAGTGGGAGTCTGAGAGTTGGCCAAGACGGGGGGATACTTAAAGCTAAGACAAACAGGAGCCAAGTCCAGCCTGCCCCTTGCTGACCCAGCTGGGTCAAAGACTTCTTTTTTTTTTTTGCGGTACTGGGGATTGACCCCAGGGGCATTCTATCTCTGAGCTACACCCCCAGCCCTATTTTTTATTCTTTATTTTGAAACAGGGTCTCACTAAGTTGCAGAGGGCCTCACTAAGTAGCTGAGGCTAGCCGCGAACCTGCGATCCTCCGGTCTCAGCCTCCCAAATACTGGGATTACAAGCGTGCGCCACCACGCCCGGCTTGGGTCAAAGACTTCTGAAAGCTAGGGGTGGCCACTGGCTTCTCCTCCGCCATAGCCCCCTAAGGGTACCAGGGTCGTCCATGGCTGTGGCTGGGGGGCAGATGAACAAGAAGAAACAAGACCCATGAGCCAGGAAGTGACTTAAAAGACAGAAAATGACCTCCCCAAGAAGAGGAACTAACTGGATCGTGCTCTGAAATCCCAAGAACTCGGAGAAAGGAGAGACAACATCCATCTTTATTATCTCAATTCTGAAGGAAACGATTCTGCGATACAGCAGAACCTATTAGCTGCCAAAGCAGACGAGAAGTGTCTCCCAGGGGTGGCCTTCTCGCGGGGCCTTCCTGCTTCTTGCTCCAGGGCTCTGAGAGTCCTGAGTGCTGGGCCCGGGCTGCAGAGGCCGCAGCCGGCCGGGGCTCCCTCCAGGGAGGAGGCCTGGCCACAGGCGCCCCTGCACACAGTCGCAGAGGGGAACCCTCCCTCCCAGGTGTGAACATGACCACGGCTCCTGCTGGCAGAGGAGGAGCACCCTCGGGCTTCACCGGGGCAGGCAGCTGGCCACGGGGTCCGGCCGCGGCACCTGCACGAAGTTCACCGGGCAAAGCAGCAGCGGGCACATCTTCTCGTGCTCCTTCAGCGCCTCGCTGAGGTGCCTCAGCTCCTCCGTCAGCTTCCCGATCTCCCTCCGCAGCACGGCGTTTTCCTGCTCCAGGCACTCATATTCCTGTTGAAAAGAGAGAACCAAGCCGGGCATGGTAGCGCATGCCTGTAATCCCAGTGTTTGGGAAGCTCAGACAGGAGGTTCTCAGGTTCGAGGGCAGCCTCCGCAATGTAGCGAGACTCTCAGCAACCTAGCAAGACCCTCTTTCAAAACAAAAAATAAAAGGAGTTGGGGGTGTAGCTCGGGTAGAATGTCCCTGGGTTCAATCAGAAGGAGAAGGAGGAGGAGGAGGAGGAGGAGTAAGAGGAAGAAGAAGGAGAACTGGCGAATTCGTTTCTGAAACCACATTGCCTTCCTCTGTCCTCCGGTAGCCCTCACCCGCACCACAGTGCTCACCTCCTGCCCACGGAAGCTTCCTCATGACCCGCGTCCCCACCGCCACTCACATTTTGTTTATCAGCTCAAGATCTCTCCCCTCCCACTAGGGTGAAAGGATCAGGAGGGCAGAGCTTTGTTTTTTTAATCAACTCAATTGAGGTATAATCTACATAAAATGCATCTATTTTAAATGTATATTTCAGAGAGTGTTGACAAACGTATGTATGTACCCGTGTTGATCAATATGTAGAACATTTCCATCACTCCAAATTTTTCCCTCATGCTCCTTTGTGTCTGTCCCTCCCAACTGCTGATCAGGTTTCTGAAGATTTCTGCCTGGGTTCATGCTACCCCCAGCACCCAGAAGAGTACCTGAAACCCTGAGACATAGCAAATGTTTGTTGATTGCACAAATAAATGCATGAAAATATCCCTTGTCTTGGCTTTACTCCAGCACACTTCTGTTCACTTTCTACCAGATCAGTCTTTTATTTTATTTTATTTTATTTATTTATTTACTTATTTATTTATTTTGTACTAGGGATTAAATCCAGGGGCATTCTACCTCTGAGCTACACCCCCAGCCCTTTTTTATTTTTATTTTTTATTTATTTATTTATTTATTTTTTGCGGTATCGGGGATTGAACCCAGGGGCGTTCTACCTCCGCGCTACGCCCCCGGCCCTATTTTTTATACTTTATTTTGAAACTGGGTCTCACGAAGTTGCGGAGGGCCTCACTAAGTAGAGAGAGACAGACAGACAGACAGACAGGGAAAGAGAGAGAGAGAGAGAGCGCGAGCGTTGAGGCTGGCTGCGAACCCGGATCCTCCAGTCTCCGCCTCCCAAAGTACTGGGATTACAAGCGTGCGCCACTACGCCTGGCTCCTTTTTTATTTTTAAAAATATTTATTTATTTGTTTAGGTACTAGAAGTTAATCCCAGAGGTATCCTTTTTATTTATTTATTTATTTATTTTTGCGGTACTGGGGATTGAACCCAGGGACATTCTACCTCCGAGCTATACCCCCAACCATATTTTTTATTCTTTAATTTGAAACAGGGTCTCACTAAGTTGTGGAGGGCCTCATTAAGTAGCTGAGGCTGGCCGCGAACCTGCAATCCTCCTGTCTCAGCCTCCCAAGTACTGCGATTGCAAGCATGCACCACCACGCCCAGCTCTTTTTAAATTTTTAAAAATATTTTTTTATTTAGGTACTAGAGGTTGAACCCAGAGGCATTCTACTTCTGAGCTACACCCCCAGCCCTATTTTATTTTTATTTTGAAACAGGATCTTTTCAAAGACTTAGAACTGGAGGGGCTCAAAGACTCCCCTTTGTCCAACCAGCAGAACACATCCATCTTGCACACATCCATCTTGGGTGCACTGCCACCTTCAAAGGAGAGCCCTTGTCATTTCTGAGCTACTCTCTTAGAAAGCTCTTTGTTGTACTGATCCAAAATCTCTCTCTCTCTCTCTCTCTCTCTCTCTCTCTCTCTCTCCTCTCTCAACGCACCTTTTGTGCTAGGTTCTACCTAACAGAACCACATAGAGTAAATCCAGTACTTTTTTCAACATCTCAGTTCTTGAAATGTTAGATAACAGCCCCATACCACTTCCTCTTAGGTATGTCTCTGAGCTCCTGTGTGAGGCCCACCAGCCCCTCTGCCCCCTGGATGCCGTCCCTACACACATTCCAGGTTGTCGGAATCGCTGACAAAATATCACTCCAGAATGCAATACACTTTTCTGGGGACCGTGCAAAGGGCAAATATGGGGGCAGGGGCCTCCCCTGTGCTGCACCTGAGCCCCTGGGACCCCCTGAGCTCACAGAGGTTTAAGCTCTGTCTGCAGTGCTGCTTTTCTGTCTGCACTTGGGCGATGACTGAGGATGTCTTGGAGCTCAAGGACAGAGCTTTACATCTGTCTCCAATGAACCTCACTCTGTTCCCCTGGGCATCTTCAAGCCAAATAAAATTTATTTGAATCTCGATTGTGTCATCTCATGGATATGTGGCACCATACAGCTTTAAGCTGTACAATAACTTTTTTTTTTTGCGGTACAGGGGATTGAACCCAGGGGAATTTTACCTCTGAGTTACACCCCCGGCCCTATTTTTTATACTTTATTTTGAAACCGGGTCTCATGAAGTTGCGGAGGGCCTCACTCAGTAGCTGAGGCTGGCTGTGAACCCGGATCCTCCGGTTTCCACCTCCCAGTACTGGGATTACAAGCGTGTGTCACCACGTCCGGCCCTAAGCTGTACAATAACTCGATAAGCAGTTCTTCCTTGTCTTTATCCACGTCATTAATAAGTTCTCCAATGCACACCCAGTTGTAGGGCCCAGCAGCATGCCAACAGAAGCTCTCCAGGATGACAATCCTATTTGCTTATTTATTGGAACTGGGGATGGAACCCAGGGGCATTCTACCTCTGAGCTACGCCCCCAGCTCTATTTTATTTTTTGTTTTGAAACAGGGTCTCACTAAGTTGCTGGGGGTCTGGCTAAGTTGCTGAGGCTGACCTCAAACTTGCCATTCTCCTGTCTCAGCCTTCCAAGTACTGGGATTATAGATGGGTTCCACCACATCCAACTGACAGTCCTATTTAAACTTGCAGAAATGTTTTCATTCATTTTTGCTTGATTTGTATGGTTAGGCTTTGTTGCCCCAGGCACTCCATGCATTTCCTGAGCTGGGGACCCAACCTTATTACCCATCACACCTTCTCTTTTACTAGTAACTTTAAAAAAATATCAATGAAGATCCGAGCGTGGTGGCGCACACTTGTGATCCCAGTACTTGGGAGGCTAAGACAGGAGGATTGCAGGTTTGAGGACAGCCTCAGCAAGTAGTGAGACTCTCATCAATCTAGCCAGACAGTTTCAAAATAAAAATGAAAAATAGGGCTGGGGGTGTAGCTCAGAGGTAGAATGCCCAGTATCAAATTCAAACAGTTCAATCCCCAGTATCAAGGAAGGAAGGAAGGAAGGAAGGAAGGAAGGAAGGAAGGAAGGAAGGAAGGAAGGAGATAGATCAATGAAGAAGTCTGATCTTCTTACAGCCCCTGAAGACACATGCAAATTCTCGACCCTGCTCCTTTGCTCATGAAGTTCCACTCAACCTGACTGCCTTCCTCATTTTCTGTGTAGGCCCAGTGCAAGCCCACCACCTCCAGGAAGGCTTCCCTGATCACAGCACCAAATAAGGCCTACATTTTTTATGATGAGTTCTACTCAGTTCTGTATTATATGCAGTCTCACTTATATTAAATAACGTCTCTCCCCAAAGATGGGAAATGCACAGCATCTAGGAGCTTCTGCTACCCTCACCTGATGGGTCACAGAGCCAGCATCTATGTGCTTGCTCAGTGATTCCTCAGCCCTTGTCCTCTGTCTTCTCTTACCCCTGCCTTCCCTCCCTTCCCTTCTAGGTACTTCCTCTCTTTCAGAACCAAGGATCCCAGAGAGGCTGCACACAGAGGCCATCTCGGCCATTCCTCTAGCTCCTGCTCCTCACAGAAAGGTTTGCAGGGTGTTCTGGAATGCTCTACAGGACAGCAGACCTCATCCGCCACCCCAGGACTCTCCCAGGCTGTCCTGAGTCAGTTTAGCTTCACTGGTCCCTTGGCCCCATTCTGCCTTCAGTCCCCGTCGTTGCTACTGCTCCCTGTTCCTCATGATCTCCTCTGGCCTCCGACCAGCTCTAGTCCTGGAATCAGAACTCAGTCTTTAAATCCAGCAACAAGCCCTCCATGGGCAAAGGGAGGGTCTGGATGGGACGATGGGAACAGAGGCCAAGGCATCACGGGAAGCTTACATGCAGCAGAGAGATGAGAGAGGCTGCGTGTGTGCGCACACACATGCACACATGCATAAATGCACGCACTCCACTCTGACTGGAAATGCCCTTCCCCTTCAAGTGAACTGGTAGATATGAATGGCTCCAATTAGCTAACATTTCAACTAGACTGCAAAGAACAGAAAGCTCTCATTCTCAGAATATGTCAAACTGCCTTTCTGTATTTATTGATTCTGTGGCGAGATGCTCTGAGCTTCTGAGCTTTATCTCTGGAAGCTCCGAGGAGCCCCCAGGTCTAAGGCCTTCCTGAGGTACCACTGCATTCCCCAAAGCTCTGCTCGGAAAGTCTTCAGAACTGTCTGTCACACGCTACCAAGCAGGCCCCTCAGCTGCCTTCTCCACAGAGACTTTCTCTTCTGGGATTCAGGTTTTACTCATAAATCTCCTGAGGGAGTTTTATTGAGTTGAGAGAATAAGAAGAGAAGTGGTAAAAATCTTCAGGTGAGACCAGTTCTATAAAAAGAGGAGCTGAAGCCAGGTGTGGTGGCGCACGCTTGTAATCCCAGTATTTGGGAGGGTTCGTGGCCAGCCTCAGCTGCTTAGTGAGGCCCTCTGCAATTTCGTGAGACCCGGTTTCAAAATAAAGGATAAAAAATAGGGCCGGGAGTGTAGCTCGGAGGTAGAACCCCCCTGGGTTCCATCCCCGGTACCACACACACACAAAAAAAGAGGAGCTGGGAGGAAAATAAGAATGGACCAGAGAACACCAGATAGGACAAAAAGAAAAGAACGAAATCCATTCCACGCTGAGAAGAGATTATTAGATTCAATGCAAATAAAAAATAAGCAGAAAATATTAAACTTATTGTGATTCCCAAAGAGATGATCGGTCTAGCTCAAATCCTGCTGAGCTGTGAATCCTGTGCCAAAGGAGGGTTTGAGGTCACTGTGCTGCCACCCTGGGGAATTTGCCAGGTCACAGTTTCAGAGCAGAGACCTAAAATTGAGAGATGGCAAAACCACTGCAAATCCCAGTTCTGCCTTAGAAATGAAGCTGCTTATGGCAGTAGCTCTCCACTGGGGCGACCCTGGCAGTCCCCAGTTGAGGGCATCTGAAGACATTTGGTGGTGTCTGGAGGTAGTTTTGGTTGTCACAGACCTATATCCAGTGGGTCAAGGCCAAGGACACTGTTCAGCGTCCTATGGTGCACAGGATAGCCCCCCACAACAAGGAATTATCCAGCCCCAAATGTCAATAGTGGTGAGGTCGAGAAGCCTTGTTCTGGGCATCTAAGAGAGAGACTGTGGGTAATGAAGGGCTCTCTGGGGGCTTCAGGGTCCAGAATATCTCCGAGGCAGAAGGCAGGACTGAGATTGGTGGAAAGGCTGATGTGGGTACCAGGGAACAGAGGTGATAACTCAGGTGGAAAGGAAAAGAGAGGCGTATAAAGGTAGGAAAAAGTCATCGGACTATGTACAGACCCCATTTTACAAGTTAGACTAATGGAGCTCTGAGAGGTATGGTGACATTTCCTGGGTCACATAGACTAAGGGTCGGATCTCTGACATCCAGGTCAACTGCAACTCTCAGGCGTCTTCAGCAATTTTGCTTTCGGTCAGCAGCTTCAGGCCCAAATTTCCCCATGGTTGTTACCAGAAGCAAGAGGCCACGAGATCTCAGGACTTTACAATCCATCCATCCCCAAGCCGTAAGCTGATGAGCTTCCCAGCAGAACAAACTATGTCACTAGCAAGGGCTGCACAAGGTAGGGTCACAGTCAGTTTCTAAACCAAGTGGGTACTGACATGAAGCATTCTCTTAGAACGTTCAATATCTGAAGAAAACCATGGCGACACATCTCACAACAGTATCGCCCAAGTAGTTTGTCAGTTTGTGACATTTAGGGCCCTTGAGGATGGCATTGCTGCCTTCCTCTTCTGACTCAGAATTCTTTCTCAGTCTGACATCTTTGGGCGGCTGGTCAAACCATTTTGACCCATTTCTGAGCCACCTCTGAGCTTGTCTCAGAGACCCTGACACCTCACTGTGCTTCCCGCTTGTGAAGGTGGACTCCGGCCTGTGTCGATGTTCAGAGATGAATGGAGGTTGAAAGCCCCACGGGGAGGTGTGAGTGTGCTGCAGGGGTGGTTTGAAATCTGCGAACACAGAGGGTCGCAGACACATGCCGGGACCTGCTTCTCGTTGCCGCAGTCCAACTGCCATTGACCATGACCCTGAAGGGAGACGCTGAGGAGCGAGCCCAGCCCTTCTCTCCTGCACTCAGCCTGACCCGCCTCGATGGGCAATCCTCTGGCTTCTAGGTGGAGACCAGAAGGGGAGGGAAGCGGCCAAGAAACTCACAGGAGCCGGAGCTGGGTGTTTTTCAGGGCGCTGGAGGTGACAGGGAGTCAAGGACAACTGGGTGCATGGGAGAGGTAAACAGAAAAGCGGGAATTTAAAACAAGTCTTGCTCTAAGCATTCCCCTTTCGTGGTATTCAAGAATGGCAAGTAGCTGCACGTGGTGGCGCGTGCTTGTAATCCTAGTACTTGGGAAGCTGAGACAGGAGGGCCGCAGATTTGAGGACAGCCTCAGCATGTAGTGAGACTCTCATGGACCTAGTGAGACCCTGTTTCAAAATAAAAATTAAAAAAATAGGGCTAGGGGTGTAGTTTGGAGGTAGAATGCCCCCAGGTTCAATCCCCAGTACCAAAAAATAAAAAATAAAATAAAAAAGAATGGCAAGTAACGAGCTGGAGCTGCGTGGATGCTGCGTCTTTACACAGTGCTGGGGTAGAGGAAGGAATGAAGAAGGCCTGTTCGCTGGGCTGCTAACTGCAGGGAGTGGCAGGCAGGCGTAGCTCTCCAGTAGCTGTTTTCTGAGCCCCTCCATGCCTCCCAGTGAGCTGGACCCTGTGCGTGAGGCAGTTCCTATGCATGGTGTCCGGCTCACTCTTTCCCTATCCTAGATGTGGCTCGGGAGCCCCAAGAGTCCCAGGGGGCTCTCTGCTGTGACTCATAGCTGTGTGCTAAGTGCTCTGCACTTAAGTCACTCAAGCACAGTAAAAGCATTCTCTACCCCAGTTTTTAACCAGTCACCCCACCTCCAGTATGTAGTTGTAGTCACTTACTGTCCTACCGCTAAACTGTTGACCATGCAAAACAGAGGATCCCCATAACTACGATGCCTTCCTGGAAGGAGTTGGGAGTCCACAGGGAAGGGATTCTACGAGGTGCCTTTTGGTCCAGAGATGATGTTCCCCTTATTCCGCAGAAAGTTTGAGATGTACTTTCACTTTCCTCAGCCAGTTGCTGCTTGCCCCCTCCCACCCTGTTGGGACCAGTGACACTTGTGTGCCGCTAGGGAGAGTAAGGTCAGTGCTGCAGTTCGGGGTCTACACTGACGGAGCTAAGCCTGACCCTGACGCTGTGTTTCTCAACAAAGCTGGCCTTGCTGTGGTGATCTGCCAGTGGTGCAAATCCTGACCCACTCCTTGAACCCCACAGAGGAAGTGGAGAAGGGAGTATTCTTCCTGCAGGGACTGGGCTGCAGGTCAGTCTGTCTCATTCTGGAAAGAGCAACTGGTGTAACTGTCAGGCAACACGACTTATGGGCAAGAGAACAGGCCAGGGCCCCCATGGTTCTAAGAGTGACCAGACAGGTGTAAATGTGGCTCGCAGGCGTGTGGTTCACGTGGTTATTAAATCCAACAATGACAGAAGTTGAGAGAGAGTCAATGCTTCATCCAGGTGTCTCTTTTGATACTGTTGTAAAAATAAATAAATATATATATTGCAGTGCTGGGGATTGAGCCAGGGTCTCTCACATGCTAGGTTAGCTCTCTACCACTGAGCTAAACTCCCAGCCCATAAGTTATATGAACAGTTCTGTTGCATTTTGTGGTAGGCAGAATAATGGCCCCTCAAAGACATCCATGTCCTCCTCTCCTGAACCTGTGACTATGTTGCCTTACATGGCAAAAGGGCTTTTGCAGACGTGATTAAGTTAAGATGTGTAAAATGGGGAGATGACCCTGGATTACCCAGGTGGGCATAATGTGCTCAGGAGAGTCCTTAGAAGTGAAACAGGAGTCAGGAGAGTGAGGGAAGGGGATGAGATGATTAGAGTAACACAGCATGAGCAAGACTCGGCCGACCATTGCTGTTTTTGAAGATGGAAGGAGACCCCAACTCGAGGAACATGGAAGCTTCTAGAAGCTGGAAAAAGCAAGGACGTGGCTCTTCTGCAGATCGTCCAGAAAGAATGCAGCCCTGCTGGTACCTTGATTTTAGCCCAGTGAGAATCATCTCAGTTGTCTGCCAAAACTGTAAGATAGCAAATTTGTTGCTTTCTGCCACCACATTTGTGAGAATTTGTTGCAGCAGCAGTAGTGTGACCCACTTCCCTTGGGAAACCTTCCGCTTCCCAAGGACAGGAATGAAATCCTCCTCTTCCCTTTGTGACCCACCAGCAATACATTGCCCATAGGAGTGCATCATACATATCTGTGGAATGGATCTACTTGACCTTACTCCATGAAAGATCTTGTCCAAGACACTTAGTCACCTCTGCATACGTAGTCACTCAGAACTTACACTTGATAATGCACCTGGCTTCTCGAGGGGTAGGGCCCTGGTGTCTGGCTGATGCACATGGTGTAAATACGGGGCATATACTAACTGTGACCTGCAAGTAATCTGCTTTGGGGATTGTTTGGTAACATGCAGCTAGAGCCACAATTGCTTCAGGAGCAAGGAGGGAAGAAGAAAGGCAGCAAAAGGCATTGCGATTCTCTGTGGAAATTTTACACTAGGGTTCAGCCTTCCTACTTCCAGAAAAGAATCTGACATTTATAATTTATGACACACATGCATTCTAAATTTGTTCTCTGTTCATTGTTAAAAGAGTTTTTAGAAACCGTCCTTCTCTTCCCATTACAGGTGAACCTGCTGTCAATGCCCCAGCGGCCTTGCTGAGACAATCTATGGCAAGAAGGCACTGCAGAAGAGCACTAAACTAAAATCTTTAATGAAGCACACTGATTCCACATAGAGACCAGAACAAAGACCGTCAGCAACTCCTCGGCTCCGTCCTTGAACGCTTTTGAGGCCAGTTCCTGGGATGCAACAGTTGCCCGTCCTGCCCATGGGATTATGTGACTTTATACAAAAGGGTTGAGGAAAATGGAACAGTTGAGGATAAATCCCAGTGCCGCGGTCTCAATGTGTCCCCCAAAAGTTCATGTATTAGAAATTTGAATGCAGCATAGTTGGGAGGTGAGACGTTTGGGAAGTGAGGGCTCATGAAGGTTCTGCCCTTGGGAACAGATGAATCTATTAGTGAATTCCCATGAGAGTGGCTTTTTATAAAAGGCCTTCCATCATGTTCTTTTTTTTTTTTTTTTTGCGGTACTGGGGATTGAACCCAGGGCATTCTACCTCCGAGCTACATCCCCAGCCCTATTTTTTATACTTTATTTTGAAACCGGGTCTCATGAAGTTGCAGAGGCCTCACTAAGTAGCTGAGGCTGGCCGCGAACCCTGATCCTCCGCTCTCCGCCTCCCAAGTACTGGGATTACAAGCGTGTGCCACCACGCCCGGCTTCTCCATCATGTTCTGATGCAGCAAGAAGACCCTCACCAGATGCCAAGCAGAGGCTGGCGCCATGCTCTTGAACTTCCCAGCCTCCAGGCTGTGAGCCAAATAAACTATTCTTTATAAACCACCCAATCTGTGGTAGTCAGTTATAGCAACAGAACACAGACTCAGACACCAGGCTCCTGATATGAGTGATAAGCGGGGTGTTTGGCTCTATTAACTATCGTGTGAAGACAGTGAGCAGAGAAAGTCTCAGAGTGAACACACGTAGCATTCTGTTGTGAAGGCAGCGCACCCAAGAAGCCTGCAGCGGACCCATATGGAGACATTAAGCAGATGGTGAAGTTATGGGGTCTAGGGCAGAGGTCTTGCCAGGAGTAATAAGTGCTGGGAGCTGATGTTAGGAAAATAGATAAAGCTTCCAGGGTGAGATGAAGAAATGGCAGACTTTGAAGCCCTACTCAACACTAACATTTAAGAAAACAAAGGTAGAAAAGCTAACAAAGAAATAGAAAAGAAAAAAGTGGTGAAGAGGGTCAGGAGAGTTGGACATGGTGGTGCATGTCTGTAATCCCAGTACTTGGGAGGCTGAGACAGGAGGATTGCAGGTTTGAGGCCAGCTCAGCAACTTAGCAAGACACTCAGCAAAACTCTGTTTCAAAATAAAAAAATAATATAAGGCTGGGGGTTAGCTCAGAAGTAGAATGCCCTTGGGCTCAATACCCAGTACTACAGAGAGACAGAGATAGAGATAAAGATAGAGATAGAGATAGAGAGAGAGAGAGAGAGAGAGAGAGAGAATGAATCAGGAGAACTAGGAAATGTGGCTGTATGTATGTGTGTATGTGGGAGGGGTGCTGGGGATTGAACCCAGGAGTGTTCTATCTCTAAGCTATACCCCCAGCACTATTTTTTAAAACAATATCTCACTAAATTGCTAAGGCTGGCCTCAAATTTGAGATGCCCCATCTTAGACTCCCAAATACTGGGATTACAGGTGTGCAGCACCATGCCTGGCTTGAAATGTGGTCTTTAGAAGCAAAAGGGGAAGGCTTCATGAAGGGCTGGGTGAAGGGCATCAAATGTTTCAGCAAGGTCAAAGAGGATGACATCAGAAAGAGGGCACTGAGCCGGGCGTGGTGGCGCACGCTTGTAATCCCAGTACTTTGGGAGGCGGAGACCAGAGGATCCGGGTTCGCGGCCAGCCTCAGCTCTCTCTCCCTGTCTCTGTCTCTCTCTACTTAGTGAGGCCGTCCGCAACTTCGTGAGACCCAGTTTCAAAATAAAGTATAAAAAAATAGGGCCGGGCCGGGCGTGGTGGCACATGCTTGTAATCCCAGTACTTTGGGAGGCGGAGACCAGA
>PVJS01011430.1:0-38988 GCA_004027185.1 Glis glis | reverse complement strand
AATGTCTATACAATAATACAGAAATCTACCAAATAAGCCATATACAGGAGAATTCTACCAAGCCTTTAAATACCAAATAATCCCAATACTACATAGATTTTCGGTAGTCTAGAAAATGAACAAAAGTTGCCAAAACTTGTATTTGTAAAGCAAATACAAAACTCATATCTAAAATTGATACTTGTATAAAAATAGCTATAAATCAGCTGGGAGTGATGGCACATGCCTGTAATCCCAGTACTTGGGAGGCTGAGACGGGAGGATCGCAGTTCACGGACAGCCTCAGCAACTTAGCGAGACTCTTAGCAACCTAGCAAGAACCTGTTTCAAAATAAAAGAATAAAATAGGGCTGGGGGTGTAGCTCAGAGGTAGAATGACCCTGGGTTCAGTCCTCAGTACCACAAAAACAAATAAACAAAAAACAACAGTGGAGCTGCTGACCATGGTCTGAAACCAGGAGCCCTTGTAAGTTGTTATGCTGCTCAGTGACAGAAAACTGACTAACAGAGAAATTAAAAACCAATGGAAACTCAATTTATTATTTATTTACTTTCTTTGTATTGGGGATTGAAACCAGGGGCATTCTACCTCCAGGCTACACCCCCAGCCCTATTTTATTCTTTGTTTTGAAACAGGGTCTTGCTAAGTTGCTGAGAGTCTTGCTACTTGCTGAGGCTGGTCTTGAACCTGCAATCTTCCTATCTCAGTCTCCCAAGTACTGGGATTACAAATGTGCGCCACCATGCCCGGTTGAAAAACTCACTTTAAGTAATAATATATGTTTTTTGAAGGCATGTGGTTGAGTCCACATGTGTCAGGGGCTGATTTAGGATGAAATTGCATTCAACTTGGAGAATTTAATATTTATTAAAGGGGAAGTAACATAAGAATACAAATCTGAAGGTTACATATTGTTAAAACTTAACAATAACCATGGGATTTTCAGAACTTTGATAAGGAGGACTTCTCTGAGCATCCTGCTAAAAATTGAGTTCCAGCTTTAGCATCTGGATGCCTCCCCACTTACTCTTTCACCCACTCACCTCGCACAAGTCCTATCAGCTCATTCCTCTGCCGCTGCACGCCTTCCCCTCTGGGGCTCTGTCCCTCCTCCACTGTGCTTATTCCCACATCGATGACTGCTGCTCCTTCCTTCATCATATCTGCTGTGATCAGATTTGGAATGCCTGGCAATGGAGACAGGAATGACCAACGCAATCTGTAGTCCTTTATTCCGTGTGTGTGTGTGTGTGTGTGTGTGTGTGTGTATGGTACTGGGGATTGAACCCAAGGACATTCTGCCTCTGAGCTACACCCCCAGCCCGATTTTTTCATTTTTCATTTTTTTTTTTGCGGTACCGGGGATTGAACCCAGGGGCATTCCACCTCCGAGCTACACCCCCAGCCCTATTTTTTATTCTTTATTTTGAAACAGGGTCTCACTAAGTTGTAGAGGGCCTCACTAAGTAGCTGAGGCTGGCCGCAAACCTGGTTCCTCCTGTCTCAGCCTCCCAAGTACTGGGATTACTAGTGTGCGCCACCACGCCCGGCCTTCATTTTTAATTTTGAAACAGGGTCTCCTTAAGTTGTGGAGGGCCTTGTTAAGTTGCTGAGGCTGGCCATGAACCTGTGATCCTCTCATCTCAGCCTGCCAGGTACTAGGCAACTTAGTACTAAAAAAGATTCATCAGCCAGATCTTGTTTTTCTTTTCTTTTTTTTTTCTTTTTTGTGGTGATGGAGATTGAACCCTGGGACATTGTACCTCTGAGCTACACCCCCAGCCCTATTTTATTTTATTTTATTTTATTTGTGACACTGGGGATTGAACCCAGAGGCATTCTACTTCTGAGCTACACCCCCAGCCTGATTTTATTACTTATTTTGAAACAGGGTCTCACTAAGTTGCGGAGGGCCTCGCTGAATTGCTGAGGCTGACTTTGAACCTGTGATCCTACTGTCTCAGCCTCCCAAGTACTGGGATTACAGGTGTGTGCCACCACACTCAGCTTAGATTCTTGTTTTTCAATTTCCAGAGACCTGAATGAACTAATTCACGTTTTATATAAATCTGTTAAAGATAATAACCAAGCAACCATTGCCACTTCATATAGTAAGTGGAAGTATTTTGAGGCATTAGGCATAGCCTTCCCCCATCCGGTCTGTGATGGAATGCCAGAAACCAGCCCTGTTCCACAGTGCCATCCTCATCTGTGGGCAGCGCAGGTGTCATTACTAGGGGGAAGATGACTGGCAGCTGGGCAGGCACATCCGAAGGTAAGAGGAACAGCCTCACTCTTCTCAAGAGAAGTCCTTCCGCCCCTGCCCTGAGCTCTTACCTGCAGCAGATACTACAATATCTGCGAGAATGGTGTGCTTCTTCAGTTGCTCTTTGGGAGTGTACCGGTGAGATATCGTAACAGTGGCATCACCTATGAAGCAAAAATAATGTCTTGATCCCCGAAGAAAAGCAGGGATTGGGTTAAGTCTCAGCTAGTCAAGTCATTGCAGAAACTCGACATCTCTGAAAAAGAATAGACGTAGCCAGGCGTGGTGGTGCATGCCTGTAATCCCAGGACTAGGGAGGCTGAGACAGGAGGATTGAAGGTTTGAGTCCAATCTTAGCAACTTAGACCCTGTTTCAAAATAAAACAAAAAAAGGGGGCTGTGGGTGTAGATCAGAGGTAGAATGCCCCTGGGTTCAGTCCCCAGTACAAAAAAAAAACAAGTATTAATTCTAGTGATTAAAAAGAAATGAACTAGTCAGGCATGGTGGCACATGCCTGTAATCCCAGTATTTGGGACGCTGAAACAAGAGGATTGCAGATTTGAGGACAGCCTTAGCAATGTAGTGAGATTCTCAGGAACCTAGTGAGACTCTGTTTCAAAATTAAAAAAAAAAAAAAAGGCTGAGGGTGTAGCTCGGAGATAGAATGTCCTTGGGTTCAATCTCCAGTATCACACACACAAAAAATAAACAAATAAGAAAATAAAAAAAGCAGGAGGAGGAGAAGACTTAAACTACAAAAAGATATAGAGGAACTTAAAGGCAAGTTGATGTGGGGCATGATGGCACACACTTGTAATCCCAGTACTTGGGAGGCTGAGACAGGAGGATCGCAGGTTCGAGGATAGCCTCAGCAAGTAGTGAGACTCTCATCAACCTAGTGAGACCCTGTTTCAAAATAAAAATAAAATAGGTCTCGGGGTGTAGCTCAGAGGTAGAATGCCTCTGGATTCAATCCCCAGTAAAACACACACACACACACAGTATGGTGACAGAACAAAAGATGAGTGGTGGCTGGGCTGGGGGAGGGTGCCTAGGTGGAGCACAGAAGACTTCTAGTGAGGTGCAACTATTCTGCATGATGCTGGGATGGAGGGTACATGCACGAACCCTAATACAAACCGGGACTTCAGTTAACGATGTATCACTATTGGCTCATCAATTGTAACAAACACACCACCCTAATGTAAGATGTTAATAATAGTGGAAACTGGGGCGAGGGGTCTGAGATGGTGTACGGGAATGCTCTGTATTTCCTGCTAAATTTTTCTATAAACTCGGAACTGTTCTAAAAGTCTATTCATTTAAAAACCAAGAAAGTATTTTTTTCCTTTTTTGTGTGTGTAGGGGCGTGTAGGTGGGTGATAGTGGGGATCGAACCTGGGGCGCTCTAGCTCTACCACTGAGTTACATTTCTAGCCCGTTTTACTTTGTGTGTGTGTGTGTGTGTGTGTGTGTGTGTGTGTGTATGTGTTCCTAGGGATTGAACCTAGGGAGGTTCTACCACTAAGCTACACCCCTAGCCCTACTTTATTTTTTATTTTGAAACATGGTCTCCCTAAATTGCTGAGGCTGGCCTCAAACCTGTAATCTTCCTGTCTCAGCCTCCTAAGTACTGAGATTTCAGGTGTGTGACACTGCATCTGGCTCCTTTATTGTCATTATTATTATTATTATTATTATTATTATTTAAAGTACTGGGGATTGACCCCAGGGGCATTCTACCTCCAAGCTACACCCCCAGCTCTATTTTTTATTCTTTACTTTGAAACAGGCTCTCACTAAGTTGCAGAGGACCTCACAAAGTAGCTGAGGCTGGCTGCCAACCTGCGATCCTCCTGTCTCAGCCTCCCAAGTACTGGGATTACAAGCGTGTGCCACCACACCTTGCTTACTTTATTTATATTTATTTATTATTTATCTATCTATTTATTTATTTATGTATTTATTTATTTATTTATTTATCTATTTATTTATTTTTGCAGTACTGGAGATTGAACCCAGGGGCATTCTACCTCCGAGCTACACCCCAGCCCTAATTTTTTTTTTTTTTTTGAAATCGGGTCTCGCTAAATTGTGGAGGGCCTCACTAAGTAGCTGAGGCTGGCTGCAAACCTGGATCCTCTGGTCTCAGCCTCCCACTGGGATTACAAGCGTGTGCCACCATGCCCAGCTCTTACTTTTTATTTTGAGGCAGGGTCTTGTTAAGCTGCTCAGGCTGGCCTTGAACTTGTGATCCTCCTGCTTCAGCCTCGGAGTACCCGGGATTATAGGCACGCACCACGCATCCAGCTATACTTTCCTTTACCATGATATTTATTTTATTTTGCAATGGCAGTACATTGCTGACACATGGGGGTTTAAAAAGCAGCCAGATTTTTCATCTCCAGAGTGGTCCTCTGCTCTGAACCACCGATGTCTGATCTGATCTGAACCCTTGCAGCAAGCTGCGCCTGCTCTGCCTCTCCCGGGCGGCTCTTCCAGCGTTTGTTCTTAGCTGTGTTAATGGCAAATATTTTCTGCCAGTTACTCAGACCAAACTTGGGAGCTATCCTGGACTCCTCCTTTTCTCCCACAACCCACATCCAATCCAAACACAAATCCGGATTTATCTACCTTCAAAACGTATGCACGGCCTGACCACTAGCACCCGTGCTGCGCTGACAGCAGCGTCCCCCTGGGCTTCTTCCCTGCCACCCCTTCCCAGGCTCCCTTGCCCATGAGCGGTTTCCTCCTTGGCCACTCACCCCTCTCCTTCTCTTCCCTTCCTGTGGCCGCTCAGGGGCTGGGCTCCTAGGGGCTCGGGGTCAGCCCTTCTCCCTGGGACATCTCCCACACAACTGGCCTTTGAAAGCCATGGACTACGGACAGCTCCCACAGTGGCCCTAGTCCCCATCCTGGCCCCAGCGCTGCAAGGTGGCTGCCTGGACATCCAGGGGTGCCTCAGACCCTTCATATTCCAAATGGTGTGAGCATCTTTCTTTGGATGCCCACCCCAAGTTCTTTCTCCTTCCCTCCCTTGTGTTGTCTGTCTTAGGGAATGGTGTCACCCTGGTGCCCAACTTGGAAACCAGGAAGTCACCTGACCCTTCCCTCTGTCCCCTCCAGATACAGTCACCACATCCTGTCCCTTCTCCCTCCATATGCTCTCTCGGATGCTTTCCCTACCCTGCCACCTCAGTGGGGACCATGGTCACCAACCCCCGGGTTTCTGTCACAGTCTTTGGCCTCTGATCCACCATGTCCGTCCCTTGCTCATACCCATTCCCACTGCTGTCGGGAAGGCCCAGCTGCTTAGCGAGAGCAAGGCTCGGTTCCAGTGGTAGAGGGGAGGCCCGCGGGCTGTGGGTTACAGCTTGTGTTCAAGAGTTCCAGGAGAAAACATGGCTGACGAGTTGATGCCCTTTGCAGAAATGCTTGCTCAGCCGACTAGCAGGAAGGAGGTAATTCCCGGGACTCTCACTTCCTGACGGGATGAGCCCTGTCTCCCGTGCTTGGAGGGTGCTGTTCTTATCTGGCCTCGTTCACATTTTTCTTCCTGTAGACCTTTGGATACTGATTCTGAATAGCTTATTCTGTGCTCTTTATTGGGAACTCCCAGTATTTTCAAGAGGCATTTCAATGCTCTATTCTTTCCTTTTTCGGTGGTATTAGGGATGGAACCCAGGAGCATTCTACCTCTGAGCTATACCCCCGCCCTATTTTATCCTTTTTTTATTTTTTGTTTTGAAACAGGGTCTCACTAAGTTGCAGGGGCCCCTCTGATTTGCTGAGGCTGGCCACGAACCTGCGATCCTTCTGTCTCATCCCTCCACTCAGTGCTCTGTTCTTATCTTGTTGTTTTTTAACAACTGCTTGCATCTCATTATGTATTCTTTTTAAGCTTGGCGATGCTGAGGATTGAACCCAGGCCCTCACATACGCTAGGCAAGAGCTCTACCACTAAGCCACATTCTCAGCCTTTCGCCATGTATTCTTTCATGTTCTATAACTGTTTCCTGATCTACTACTTTGCTCATTCTGTTCTCTGCAGCACCAATTTTGCTTTTGGCTAAATAGATACTGGAGGTCTGCTCTCCAGTAATTTTGCTTTGGTTGAGGGAGATGTTCTTATAATCCTTTTGAAAATATATTGCAATCACTGTCTAACCTTCCTCATTTCTTGCAAAGGACTCATTACCAGTCTTTGAATTCTTAATGTTTTTTGTTCTATGTGTCATAAAACTTTTTATTTAGCTTTAGATAATTTGGTTTCCTGTTTACTCCTTTGAGTAGAAAAGATCTTGCCAATCTTTTTGTTCTTATTGATAATTTTACTTATTTAGAGTAGTTTCAGGGCTTATGTAATTTTTTTTTTGGTCCTGGGTATTGAACCCAGGGGCATTCTACCTCCAAGCTACACCCCTAACCTCCCCTTTTTAAATTTCAAAACAGAGTCTTCCTAAGTTGAAGTGGCCTCTTAAATGTGAAGGGCTTCCTGGCTGACAGTAGGGCCAGAAGTACATAAAGGGCTTAGTTAGTACAGTTTTTGGCACATAATATGAACTCAGTAGGTTGTGATTGTCCAGGCTCTGCCAAACAAATTGTGTGATTGTGGGCAAGTTACACAACCTTCATAAGCTGCAAAGCAGTTAAAAATAATATTTATACATGATAGAGTTGGTGAAGACTAGATGATATGTAAGGTATTAGGGCTTAAACATTTCATGAATGAAATGATCTCAACCTTTAGTTTTTAACTTAAAGCACGCACACACCATTCTTTTGTGTGTGTGTGTGTGTGTGTGTGTGCGTGGTACTGGGGATTGAACTCGGGGGCATTCTACCTCTGAGCTACACCCCCAGGCCTATTTTTTTATTCTTTATTTTGAAACAGGGCCTCACTAAGTAGCTGAGGCTGGCTGCGAACCCGGATCTTCCGGTCTCAGCCTCCCAAGTACTGGGATTACAAGTGTGCGCTGCCATGCCCAGCTTCTATTTTATTTTTATTTGGAAAAAGGTCTTGCTAAGATGCTGAGAGCCTTGCTAAGTTGCTGAGACTGGCCTTGAACCTGTGATCCTCCTGTCTCAACCTCCTAAGTACTAGGATTACAGGTGTGCATCACCACGCCTGGACGAAACAGAACTTTTGATATGGTTGTTGCCTAAGCTGTGTCGCTGGGCAGGGACTATTGACAAAGTGGAGATTCAAAACAGGAAGGAGGAGGAGTTGAAGAGTCTGTTTAAGATGGCTAAACTTCAAGTGAAGCATTGAAAAAATGAGTTGCACAGGCTGGAGTAAGGAACTGCTTTAGCAGTAGTTCACATTAGAGGTCACTCTGTGGTCTTGGACTAGGACTGGTCTTATTCTTTGGTGACCAAAAGCTTTGTGTCAAGGGGTGGTGCCAGGCGTGGTGGCGCACGCTTGTAATCCCAGTACTTGGGAGGCTGAGACAGGAGGATCTGGGTTCGTGGCCAGTCTCAGCTACTTAGTGAGGCCCTGTTTCAAAATAAAGAATAAAAAAATAGGGCTGGGAGTGTAGCTCGGAAGTAGGATGCCCCTGGGTTTAATCCCCAGCACCACAAAATTGATGATTTTTTTGATCCTTGTTATCAATCTTGTTTGGTATCACTGGTCTGTTTTATAGACAAAGGGAATGGTGGGGGAGATGGAACTGCTCAGCCCACCTGCAGTCACAAAGTGAGGGAGCCATCTTCTCCCAGAGGCTCCAGTATGGCTTAGGTGCTTCAAAGCTAATACACCTTGATGTGCATTTGTACAAATTCTATGTCCAGATAGTGGGGCTTCTGGGTGTCTGTGCTTGTCTTGGATCAGCAGATACCATCTGGAACAAGGTGTTCTCGGCTAGAGATCCCAATATAAAGAATGATGCTCTGGGCGTAACCAGATGGGGGCAAGGTGGGTAGGGCCTGGGGATTAAGGATGCAGCCTTGCGGTGGAGTGGGACTTATTGCAATGGTGCTTATGGTAGGAAGACACTCAGTAGGTGGACTTTCGTGGAAGCAGATTTGGATTAGTTCAATTGATAATTGCAACAAGATGGGATCTCAGAGAGCTTGGTATCATAGGGACGGTTAAATGCTTCTACATTCATACAGTGAAACACTAGGCAACTATTCAAAAAGATGTAGCTCTAGATTACTGATATTTAAATATAAAGTGGAAAAAATATATTCCATTAAAAATACATATGGTCATATTTACATACTCAAAATGTTTACAACCAATATGTTTCTCTCATGTGGGATTTCAGATAACTTAAAAAACTTGTCTTCTGCCACTTGGGAGGTGGAGACTGGAGGATCCGGGTTCGCAGCCAGCCTCAGCTACTTAGTGAGGCCCTCCACAATTTTGTGAGACCCTGTTTCAAAATAAAGGATATAAAATGGGGCCGGGGGTGTAGCTCAGAGGTAGAAGGCCCCTGGGTTCAATCTCCGGTACCGCAAAAAAAAAAAAAAAAAAAACTTGTCTTCTAATTCTTCAATAATATCAACGTGGTGTAAGAGGAGCTAAAAGCATGTTTATAGCCACCCAGTAGTGAGACCAGCCCCTGCTGAAGCAGAATTCCCCTGCCCTCCCCTTGGGCCCTGGACATGGGGCCACCATGGCAGGGACTCGGGAAGGGGACAGAATTGATTTCTCTCTCAAAGAGGAAAGAAGCAGGTTGCAAAACTGTGTGATCTGGCTTCTGTAAAACACAGAGGTGTATGAGGACTCCGGGTAGCCGTGTGTGCCAGGGCTCTTCCAGAGGGCTCCTTTGTGAGTGAAATGAAATAGAGCCTGTCACCTGTTGAGATTGTGGGGTTTCACTTGGCTGCCCTCAGAGATGAGCGTTCCTGTCTAGAACAACCATTTGTGTTGCTGCAGAAAGCTGTATGGACAGCTGGGTTGCTCATCTCAGACACTGGATTCATTTCAGTGGGACGTTCCAAATGGGGGGTTATATAGAGGGGCGGCCTCCCTGTCCATTTCTCTCTTTCCTTAATTCAGAGTTCTCTTTTCAAGAGCAACCACCACCAGAACTAGCAATCTGAATTAAAGATGGCAGCCCCAGGCTTGGGAAACCCCCCTCCCAGGGAGCAGAATCTAGGGTTCCACCTTTGTCCCTCTCTATTAGACTGGTGTCTAAGCCATCAGAACCAAGCAGGATTCGTGATCCTTAGCAACGTAACACCAGTAGGTAAACATCTTAGTATTAAATGAGAAAGGGGGACAAAAGCAGGAAAGAAACAGATGAGAAAGAGGCCATCTCTGCTTCTCCCCTTTATACCCACATAGACAGCACACAGTCGTTGGGCACGGCTTTATCCAGGTGGCAGAGCGAGGAAGGTCAGGCACCATTGCTGCTACCAGTGAGGGTTTCCTTGATGCTTCTACAACACATGCTGGAAGAGTGTTGTAAGGTACCTTAAGTCAAAACCAAGTTCAGGTTCAAGGGGGAAAAAGAGGACTCACACTGAATTTGAGTGCAAAAAATAAATATAAAATTTATTAAAACACCCACAATATTTTAAAGATACCAGGAGTAATACAGTTCACAAACCCAGTTGTTTGTGGAAATTATAATAAAATACAAATCAAAAGAGGATACATACTTGCAATTTCTAGGCACCCTAAATTAAATTTACTGAAACACTGGGGGAGAAGGGAGGGTAAGGAGGGGGTAGCTCAGGAGGCAAACCAATAAAGTGGAAGGAACAAAATATTAACAAAAAGGTAAAAATTATACAAAATAAAATTATCAGCATAAATTTACTGTACTAAGAATATCTACAGTTTAATAATACACATCCTATTGCCTTGAGACATTGCAAAAATCTACCATTCATCCATCAACCCCAGATAAACTTCATTTCAAGTAGCCACAGTTTACAAAGTCAAGACGGAATATTCAAGTATGGTTGTTAAGTTCACCTCCATTGGAAGCCAAGTAACCAAACAGGAATTCAAAGAGATAAGAAATAAAACACATCAGAAAGCTACAAAGGTTCTCAATTAAGTCTAATGTATTAATATGCCAGGAGACAACCTGCCTTTGTTTCTTTAATTAAATACATGAAAAAGAAATGACATCGCTCCTGTTTTTCTCCCCCTTTTTCCCCCCTCAAAAGAAAACAAACAAAAGAAAAGGTATCGGAACCAAGGAAATTTGGAATGTTTAAATGAGCCAATTAGTATTTTAAGTCCCCAAGTTAGGAGCGATGAGTTCCCCCTGAATGTGGGAAGTCAAATGAGGGGCGCACAAACAATACCACTACAAAAGCATCCCTGATATCAGAAGAGAAGCAGATGAGGAAGTAGGCCAAACAGCTCACTGGTTCTTAGGCAAAAACCAACCACAGACCTGGCATTTCTGCGCCGGTCTCTGTTCAGGGGGGAAGCCTATTGCTCTGCTCTTGCCGGCAGCTCTGCGGAGGAAGGGCCGGGTGCAGACGGGCCTGCGCTCGTGGGAGAAACTATGCACGTGTGGGCGTGGGGCTGTATAACCTATGCTGGGGTATGCACCTCAAAAATGTGATTTTGGTCCAGGGTGTGATGAAGTTGGCCATGTTCTACAGCAGATGCGGCTGGCTAATAAAACTAGGTTTTGAGGGAGTCATTTCAAATGACAGCAATGATGACTGAGAAAGCTCAATGAGATGGGCATAGGAAATTCACATTTTCTTCAAAAGCACAACTTTAAGAGGAAACAAATTAGGTCGACCATGCTCCTTCCTTTAGGCATTCTGCCATTTAAACTGCTGAAGAATGAAAACCCAAATGACCCCAGATTCTTCCAGGTCAAGGATGTCATCGAATAGACAGCCTGAAGGTCTTGGACCCTCATGGAATCTACTGAAGTTGTCACCATGTCCTGATTTTGAGGTATTTAAAAAAATTACTGTGACAGTGGATGATGCAAAATGGAGCTTCCTGTTGAGTTCTAAAACATCAGCTTCTGTGGACCCAAGGAGAAATTTAGCACCAACTAAAAAGCAGCCCCGGTGGCACTGAGGGACAAAGAAAGCTCCTGCCTTTAGTCTGAACACGAGGGGCTACCCACGAGCAGAAGCCACCCTGGGGCCAAGACCGGCAGGAACAAGGGAACGAGCCCCTGGTCTGCCAGACCCCAGCCAGTGCCAGGCGAGGAAGGTGCTCCCTCTGGAGCCCCTCAGGGGCCCCTTTGAGAGTCCCAGGAACATCTGCTTAGCACCCTGGGCCACAGGAGGAAATGTGCGGCCCTGGCTCTGAGGATGCCTGCCATGCTAGAAGAGGCAGGAGTATCTGACTCCCCTTCCTCAAAGACATCACTCCAAGCCCTGCCTGTTTCTTTCTCATTGGGCCTGAGCAGACAGGCGTGAAACCCAAGCACCTGCGTGAAACCAAAGCACCTGCCAAGCCAGACAGGCCCGCTGCCCTCCTCGGCCAGGAGGGAGCTGCCTACTCCACCTGCCTTTCTTTGGCCACTGAGGGAAGAACAGTAAAACAAAACAAAACAACCTGCTCACAGCAGATTACAGCATGGTAAACAGAGGTCTAAGAAGACAGCACCAAACGAGGAGGGGGAGAAATAAAAGCCGAGAGAGACGGGAGCCTACCTTGTTTTTGGTTGGTTATGGTTTCAGAACGTTGATAGCACCTCAGCGAGACAGGATCAGGGACAGTCACATTAAAACACCATAGCACCATTTTATTTAGACTATTTCAATTCATAAAAATGCTTCCTAGTCCATAAAACACACTTCAGTAACAAAAGGAAAGATATTGGTTGAGGCACGTCAGGGATATATCAGAGTTTTCCACCAGCTCTGCCTTGGTTTGAGATCTCGTGGTGGTTAAACTTCTAGAAGAAAATCTGGCTGAAGTTCTCAGCGAAACCAGGTCACCATCGACTCATCGTCAACCATCCATCAACCATCCTCGCACATCTGATGCTGTCTGATACAAAGCGACTAAGCTCTGCTACTTCTTTCCTTGCTTTAGCACTTTAAAAATTCCTTGCTCTGAAACTACTGTTTCCAAAAGAGGCAGGCAGAAGGACCAGAGGGGCAGGTAGAATTCCTTTCCATGCACACCATCGTCCGCTCAGCGAGAAGGCAAAGCAGCACCCAGGAAGCTGGGGTGTGGGGAACTTAGGCCCTGCTAAAAACCAGACCCAACACAAAACCCCCCAAATCCATGCAACACCTTTAGTCAAGCTTCCCGACGGGAAGATGGTTTCTTGAGCTAGCACCAGTTATTTTGTGAGAATCTGCTGCAAAGTGATTTTTATTAAAAAAAAATCTCTTCGCACAGAACTTGCAAGTACTTCCCTTGCACGCAACAGGAAGGGAAAACAAAACAAAGCGAAAAAGGAACCAGACATCTGCACTGCATGTGGATGGTGTCCGTGGACCCGGCACACTGGGGAGATGACGATAGACTCCATTCATTTTCCATTATTATAATATTATTCTGAAAACTTGGTCATGCTGTTAGGTTCTTTAGTTGCAATGGCTTTATTTTTCTTCTCATGATAAAAATGTCTGTCAATCACCTTTAGGACTTAAAAAAATGATAGTGCCAGTAAAAAATAAAAATTTGATCTTTCTAAGAAGCCTTCAGCAGCAAGGGGGGATAGAGAGCTGTGCATAGTTACTTTTTAAATATATGTCTAAAGCATGCTAATTTCAATGACTGAGATTTGAGGTAGGTTATACATGTAGTGTGTAAAAATCAGCATGGGCTTGAGCGCGGCAACAGCACCACCTAACTCTTAAAACACCGCTGGGAGGGGATGGGAGCACCCCACGTGACTGCCTCTGACTCACCTCTCTGCAGCCCCGTCCCTAGCCTCGAGGCATATGACCACAGACTGCAGGGAGGGCTGGAGGGCTGGGGGACAGACGTCACATGCTTTTAGCTTGTATTGGTTTCTCCTTTCATCTAATGGCTTTGCTACTAAAGGGTGACGAAGGGAAGAGCATATTTAACATACATCAGAGAGATCCACACATGCCAAGTATCAGAATCACCTGGGTTACACTCAGGACCTTCCAAACCAACAGCCAACCTGGGGCTTCCACGGGCCATACAGACGGTCACATTCTCCAAATGTTTCTTAAAATATCGTATTTCTTGCTTAAGATCATTTAAAATGAAGTTTTCAAGGCACCCCCGCATCTACCTAAGCACGGAGTCAAATGAGACCTGCATAAAAGTACTGATGCGATAAGCAAAATAGCATTTAAAGGACCCAGCTTTTCCTCAAAACTAGAAAATTAGCATGCTCATTAAAGACTCTGCTTCCTTTAGCTTGTCAAACTGAAGGTCAGAGGTTTTCCTATAAATCTGAGTTCTGAATAATTCTAAATCCTGATAAGCTCTTGGGTATTTATTTCAAAAAGCAATAATATTTCATTTTTGTCCTGTAAAATAAATGCAACTTTACAGAATATGGTAAAAGTGGAGGATAGACAAAGCACGTTAAATATTCAGCTACTATTTACAATTTCTCCCACAATTACATGTTAAAACGTACTTTTAAATTTTTTTTTCAAGTTGCTGTTTAAATCTAGGCAAAAGTGCTTAAAAAAATCTTTCACTATTTACAGTTTAAAACCAGACCACATAAATGCTCAGGACATCTTACAGCGACTCTCCGCCAGTGCTTCCAAAAGGGTTACAGTACACTCCCAGCGGGTGGGTTCTCAGCTCTTACACAAGGCACCTGGACGCTCAGGATCTTGCCTTCAGCATTGCTATCTGATTGTTAAACTCAATTTATGAAGACCCACATCTGAATCAAACTGCTTAGTAAGTATCTGACATTTATCTCAGGGCTTGGCTGTCACTCGCTGTGTGGCCACATCCCCCCCTGTGTCCTGACGGAGTCCCCCCACTCACCACACACGTCCACATGGGTAGCTCATTTCTGCTAACGCCACAGGAGAAACAAACACACCATGAAGCCTGCCTTGCTGTAGGAGTGCTGCTTCCACCTGTGAGGACCAACCTCTCTCAACATTGTCACAAAAATTAAGCACCACATTCTCATTTCAAAGAACTGAATGAGTGCACCAGAATTTTAGAATGGATGTGTTAACAGGGGGTGAGGAGGGGAGGGAGGAAAAAAGAAAATGATCCAATGGAGAACTGGCACCAATGAGGGAGGAAAATCATAGCAACCTGTTGAAAATGTCTGACTCTTGCACTTTAGGATTAAGTGTAGGCCCTCCCCTGCACCAAGCACGGAGGGGTGGGCTGGGCATGCACCGTTGTCCAATGTGGAGATCCAGGAGTAAGGACAGACGCGGTCACTGCTGTTACACTGGTTGGCTGAGCTCCCGCAGGACGCGACCTGCCCAAGTCAAGAAAGTCCCAGCACAATACTACAGCACCAGGCTCTGCACAGAGCCACGCTGGCTCTTCACAGCTTGGGTTCAACTTCTTGTTTTTAAAGATACAGTAGCCCTTTTTCAGCATCAGCATAGACTTGGGGGCGATTTTTAAAAACTGCCACTAAGACAAATTCCTTCAGCCCAGTATTCATTGGCTTATCAAGGTGGTGGAGAGAGCTCCTAGGAGCCTCTCAACTCCAGCTCCAGCGTGAGGTGCTGCCTAGCAAACCATGACATCGTGTGACTTGAATAACGGACAGAGAGGATTCAGTGTGGAGACTAGCAAGCTTGAAGCGGTCTACTTCCAACCTGGTTTCTGGGGAAATCTACACCAGCGTCTCTGGGGCTGGGGGGCCTCTGCCCTGCCACCGACTGGAAAAGGACCCTGGATGGTTTTCTACAGCTGCTCCGATCCCACCAGAGAGGATGGAGGCTGTCCCCAGGGCTCCCTGCCCGCGGGGAGGGAGGAATGGACCGGGCCTACACGCTGCACTTGGCTCGTGAGGGGCAGATGACTGAGAGAACCTGTCAGCTCCCAATGGGCTGGGCTTGGGCTCGCCAGGCAGGAAGGCGCACTGCCGGCCCTTCCTGCCCTCTGCTACCATTACTATTGTCGCCTTAAAAAAATCCAATAAATACACATTTTAAATGGAATTTAAAACTACTCCTTTGTGAAAGGACACTATAAACTTTCTTTCCATTATTGTGATATACAAGGATAGAGTTTTAAAAACAAAGAAAATAAAAGCCCCTCAAACAAGGGGAAAAATAAAACAATGTGGAGATATAAATATTAAGATCACGGAAAAAAATCACCCGACAGCCGTAGTTTCTTCTTCAAAGTGCTGGGGAAGTGGGGGGAAGAGGGGCGGGTCAGTTCTGAGGTTTGGACCATAAATACATATATATGATAGGCATATCCATATATGTATGTATAGAGAGAAAGACTTCTGCACCCCCAACCCGCCCCCCGGTGTGAGGGCAAAGCACCACAGAGGCAGCTCGGGCCGGGCCCGACGCTGAGGGACGCTGGCTCCCCGGCACCTAGATCCAGCGGCTGTAGGGGCCAGTGACCTTCGTGTAGGCGTAAGAGGACACGGTGACCGCCGAGTCTGTGGGCATGGCCAGCGCCTGCCGGGTGGGGACGGCCCCCTTCTTCTCCTTGTGCTGGGGCTCTGTGACCATGGCGCCACCCCACTTGCGCTTCTTGCCGTAGAGCTTGGCCTCCTGCTGGCCCAGGCCCAGGCGGGCGGCCTCTTCCTGCCGTGCCCGCGCCCGCTCCGCCAGCTGCTTCATCTTGGCTTCCCAGAGGGCCAGACCATGGTTGGGCTGGTTGAGGTTCTTGTGCTGGTAGAAGACCAGCGAGATGCGGGTGGGGTGGCAGCGGTTGGGCTTCTTGAGCGGCGTGGTGGCATGCAGCTCCCGCCGGGCGCACTCGATGAGGATGGAGCCGTGGGCGGGAGCCACAGCCACTCCACCAATGTTCTCATCCAGAAAGTTGTGTTCACTGTCGGACCACAGCTCCTCCTCTTCCTCCTCCTCCCCACCGGCGCCCTTCTCCTCCTTCAGAGCCCCCTTGCTGGGGGCCTCCTCAGCCGTCGTCCCCTCTTCCAGGCTGAAGGGGTCCCACAGCTTCTCCTCAGACTTCAGGGGCCCAAACAGCTTTTCACTGGAGCCCAGGGGCATGCTAAAGGCCTGCCAGGCTTTGTCCAGCTGGCTCGCCCCGGGGGTGGGAATCCTTCCCTCCTCCCCTTTCATGGGGTTCCACAACTTGTCTTGGAATCCAGGACCACCTTTCAGCGCAGAGTTGAAATCCCCTGCTCCCACTCCCCATGGCTTTTCTGTCAGACTGGGCCCGGCCAAGGCTGAGGTGTTATTCCCAAACTTGCAGGGGCTCCACGGCTTGCCTCGCAGCCGCCCTCCAGGGGGGGCCGACTGCTGCCCCTCGCCAGTGAACAGCCCCCACTGGCCCTCTGGGAAGTGTGAAGGTGTTAGGCAGCTGGCCCCGAAAGAACCAAGCTTGTCAGGGACCATGGCGGCGCTCTCCCCAGGAGGGAACACGCCCCAGCTGCCACCTACACTGTTAGTCCTCTTGGGGGACATGCTTGGGCCTCCTGAGTACTGTCCCCACAGGTGACTGGGTCCCCCGTTCTGAGATGCCTCCGGTAAAGGTGTCTTGCTCATCTTACCCAGATCTCTGGATGCAGAGTCGGCCTGGGCCAGAGGGTCTACTGGCTCTTGCTTGATGGATCTGTTGTAGCAGTTGGAGCTCTGAGCAAAGGGAGAAGGGTCCCTGGACGCCGGATGGAGCTGGGGGGCCTTGGGAAGCAGATACTCCTTGGGGCCTGGGTAAGCAGGCTGCTGGTGGTGAGGAGCGGGGTGGCGGGTGTCCGTGGGAACAGCCTGGCCCGGCAACTCGGCAAACTCAGCACCGCCGTAGGCCGGGCTCAGGCTGTTGTGCAGAGCATGGAGGTCTGGCTTCTTCTCAAAACTGCCGCTGCTGCCATTGTGCCCCCAGGTTCCAGGACCCAGGAACTGGGAGGGGAAGACGGGGTTGCTGGAGGGAAAGCCATAGTAGCCGAAGGACGGCAGGGCGTACTTGGAGTGGAACCCGTTGACAGAGGCCAGGCTGGGCTGTGCATAGTAGGAGTGGTAGGAGTACACGCTGTTCATGCTGTAGGGGTCGGAGGGCCGGCAGTTGCCCAGCACCGAGTAGCTCTCCACCACCGCGTTGCCACTGTACTTGAAGGAGCTGAAGTGGTTCTGTGGCTCTACCTTGAGGGAGGGTTTCAGGCTTTGCTGGGACAATCCACCCTTCAGAGACAGACCTGGGGAAGGCAGAAGGCAAGGTGGAAAAGAAGCCAAGAACACCACAGCCTGGCAAGGCCTGGGGTGGAGGACTAGGCTAGAACCTCCTTCCTTCCCTGAGAGTCTCTTTGGGGAGAGGCAGGCAAGGTCAGGTGCCTAGGTGTGCCCAATTTAGGACCTAGATCTGGCTCCCTGGATGCCCCTAAGCACAGGCCTCAGTCCTACCGGGGGTGCAAGGAGGTGTGCACTGTCTTCATCCTACCCTAGTAAAGTGTGCAAGTGTGCAAGCTGGGATCGCAGGGACTGGGACCAAGAGACAACAGAACTCAGGTGCCCATGTGCCCGGGGGCGATGCGCCCTTCCTCAGACTCTAAGATGATGTGTGAGCATGCTGGAGAAGAACCTCAAGGCTACCCAGCTCCGATCCCTGAAGATAACCAGTCCTCCGCGCACTAACTTCCCCACATGCCTCCTATCAGATGGCTTTCTGACAATTCAGCAGAGGCCCCGGCTTGCCACCCTGAGTTGTTAATGTGACACAGGAATGTGGAGTGGGGGTGAGGCCCCTTGAGGACAGGGCCCAGGCCAGCTATGGTCATACCTGGGTCAGTGGGAACCCCGGCCAGCTCCAGGGCCTCCTGCTTGATCTTCTCCGGGGTGCTCAGCTTCTCCTTCTGAATCTTCTTCTTTTCAGCCGCTGCCTTCCTGGCTTCCAGCTGCCGCTGGCGGCAGGACTTGGCAGGCTCAGGGAGGCGCCGGACCTCACGAGGGAAGGCGGTGAGCACCTGGATGGCCCCGCTGCCCACCTTGGCATTCTGGTTCTCCTCGCTGCCAAACTCATCCGTGCTGGCCATCTTGTACAGGGGGAGCACATGCAGCTGCTCGTCCTCGGGAATCTGGCCCACGCAGCGATTGTCTTCCTTGGTCAGGGTGCAGACCTGCTCCACACAGGGGAAGAGAAGACATGGGTTTGGGGACCGAGCGCTGGGAGGGAGGGGTTCGAATCCCCAAACACATGACTACCTCCTTCCTTTTCCACACAGTCCCACTGCTAGCCAACCATCTAGCCCTAGCACTCTCCCCACTTCCTAGAGTTTCTGAAAAGCACGTTCATCTTGGTCCACAGAGTAACAGTATTGCCAACATGTAGAGTCCCTGCTGCAGCTTTCAAAGTCCCTGCTGCAGCTTTCAATGTGTGCTCACATTGTCATATGCTCCTAACGGGGATGAGATGACTGGCACAGGGTCACAGTGGTGACAAGGGGCTGGACACGGACACTGGTTCTACAGTTCAGCATGGTGCTGGGCTGAGCCTCAAACCTTCCTCCCTTATTCTCCTGGTACTCAGTTCCTTTTACTGTTTAAGATAGTTTTCCTTTTAATTAAAAACTATGTGCTGGCTGTCCAGAGTGATGCATGATTGTAATCCTAGTACTTGGGAGGCTGAGACAGGAAGATCGAAGGTTTGAGGGCAACCTCAGCAATTTAGTGAGACCCTCAATGACTTAGCAAGACCCTATTTCAAAATAAAAAGGGCCCCTGAGGCCCTTTTTAAGAATGCCCCTGAGGTTCAAGCCCCTGTGCCAAACAAACAAACATGTGCTGGTTGTACCAAGTTTAAGCAAGCAAAAACGAAATAAAAATTATCTTCATAACCCAGAAATAATCATTATAAACACTTGGGTCACCTATGCAGATACATGTACACAATTACTTTATGGTAATTAAGGAATAGACTATGAAGAGTTTTGTAACAAGTCCATTTCTTCTGAACACAGTATGAATATTTTATTACACATTAATATTCTTTCCAATACAATTTAAGAGCTAGTTTATTTAACTAATCCCTCATTATCAAACATTTCAACTTGTTTCCAATTTTTCCATACCATAACAATACTTTCAAAATCTTTTAGCTACATTTTCTAAGATACTTAATTCCTCAGGATAAATGCTGTGAAGCACACCAGCCACATATTGCCAAAATTCCCCCCAAAATGGTTCAGTTTCAATCATACTAGCAGAATGGTATTTTTGCACATTTTTGTCATTAATCTTTTTTAAAATTTTTTGCATGTTTTAAAATGTATGTTATTATTGGTTTACATTTCCCCAAAAGGCTTGCTTTTCCCCAAGCTTATTCTCTCTTCTTTTATTTTCTTATTTTCTGTATTCTTGACGCTCTGGTCTTTAGGGCCTTGACCATGGAGAGACAGCCCCTCCCAGAGCTAGCTAATCCCCAGAGATAGTAAATGACTCCCTGAGAATGTGCGGTTGATATGTGAACCAACCGAATCAGAGCCCACGCCCTCAACAACCTCCTTTATCAAGCTCACACAGCAAGCCAATGTTCTCCCCACTCTAAACCACCCGAGGGCCAGGTCCTGCGCAACCTCCACGGCCCAGACCCTGCTGAAATTATTTGCTTATCCACACCAAAACCTACTCAATGCACCTATGCTGCCTCGATGGTTCCTTCCAGTAAAAACCACAATAAGAGTTCTCACCCAGGTTTCCCCGGCCCCCTGTGCCTCCTGACCCACCCTGGTGCTGCCCCATACCCCCCACCCCCTGCATGGCGTGCCATGCTTCCTGTTTCTAGGGGTCTGTGAGTATAAACTTCTCTGATGAGTCATTTCCACGTCTGTATGTCTTATGATTCCTGACTACAAGTTTTTACAACTCTATATAACTATCTTCCTTCTTTTGTGTGTTTCATGCCTTTTGCCCATTTTTATCCTAGGCTATTTGTTTTTAATCACTTCTATAAAGTCATCTTTGTATATTCAGGTTATCATTCCTTTATCATGAATACTATGCAGGCGGAGCTCTGTGCACTGTCAGTCACTGTGAGCTTTCTGATGACCATCCAGACACCTGAGTGTGTGTGGGCACATGAACAGCTAGATGCTCTTTCACACAGTGGGACTGCATGATATACCCATGCTACTCTAGGACCTGTTTTCCTTCATGCAGAGACAACTCAAGTTATCCATTCTGTCTTGGCCTTTCCATTCTTATTGTGGTGTTTTATTTACTGAACTGAAACTACATTTTTATGGGATCAACTACGCATCCTTTCATTTTGACTTTTTCCTGTGGTGCAATGCTCTCCCCAGCTTGTTTCTTCCCAGAGCACACTTGAGTCTTCAGACCTTCTCTGCTGACTTCTGCATGCTTTGTGTTGGACTGGCCAGCAGTCTTGCGTCTTGCCACTCTCTAAGACCCATTGTTATATAACAGGGCAAGCTATGAAAGGAACTGTGCTTCTATTCCTGCTCCACAAGGTACCCCACAAATGTCAAGACATATAGTAATCCTGATTTTTTTTTGTGGTACGGGGGATTAAACCCAGGGGCATTATACCTCCAGGCTATAACCCCCAGCCCTATTTTATATTTTATTTTGAAACAGGGTCTCACTAAGTTGCTGAGGGCTGGCTTTGAACCTATGATCCTCCTGTCTCAGTCTCCCAAAGACTGGAAATTACAAGTGTGCACCACCGCGCCCAGCTGGTAATTCTGATTTTAAAAATAAACAATACAGGACATAAATGGGATATTCACAAAGATGAAACTAAAAGAGGCAAGCTGTTCAACCTCTTTAGTATAAACGAGACATGAGTTAAAATGAGACTGCATGTTTGCCACTGAAGCAGGCAGAGTAAAAAGACTGATAAAATCCAGCATTGCCAGTAGGCAGAACAGGCACTCTAAAGCTACAGATATAAATGCTTTTGCCCTGGGCCCTCAAGGAGACCACCACACCTCTGCACAAAGCTGTGGTGCAGATGGGCCCTCCTCGTGGCTTACAAATGGGAAACATCCAAAAGCACTTCCTGTCCATCCATAGAGGACTGGTTACATAAGAGATGACAGAGCCATACATACGGCCTCTGCAAATATGGGCGTAAACCTATATCCACTGACACAGAAAGCTGAGTTGCCCCCGAGTTAAGAAGGTCCTAGAACAGCATGTAGATAAAATGGGAAGAAAGTTACACAAACATTTGTATAAAGTTTTATGCAGCTGTGTAGACACACAGGTGCCTGAATGGTCATCAAATGCTAACACTGGTTGTCTTTACAAGATTTCAGGCAAATCTTTTTCATATTATTTAAAAAATTTTGCCGGGCGTGGTGGCACACGCTTGTAATTCCAGTACTTTGGGAGGCGGAGACCGGAGGATCCGGGTTCACGGCCAGCCTCAGCTCTTTCTCTCTCTCTCCCCCCCCCCCTCCTTAGTGAGGCCCTCCGCAGCTTCGTGAGACCCGGTTTCAAAATAAAGTATAAAAAATAGGGCCGGGGGTGTAGCACGGAGGTAGAACGCCCCTGCGTTCAATCCCCGGTACCACACAAAAAAAAAATTTACAACAATAGTTTTTATTTTATTTACTTATTTTTGTGTGGTACTGGGGGTTGAACCCAGGGGCATTCTACCTCTGAGCTACACCCCCAGTTCTATTTTATTTTTTATTTTGAAATAGGGTCTCACTAAGTTGCGGAGGGCCTCACTAAATTGCTGAGGCCGGCCACAAACCTGTGATCCTCCTGTCTCAGCCTCCCAAGTCCTGGGATTACAAGCACGCACCACCACACTTGGCTTATATTTTTATTTTAAAAAATTTTTGATACTGGAGATTGAATCCAGGCTGTCCTCAAACCTGTGCTCTTCCTGTTTCAGCCTCCTAAGTACTGGGATTACAAGCACCACCACACCTGATTCAATGATAATTTAATTAGGAAAAAATACTACTTTCATTTTGGAAGAAAGTATCACTTTTGTTCACTCCCAACCCTGGACGCTCTGAGATCCCAGTAACTTCACTGTGCTCTCACTCTCCCCCCCCCCCAGCACCTGGCTTCCGCCTCTCTCTAACCCTGAAGGGCCTGCCTTTCCATGTATTTCAACTAGAAACCCCCACACTAGGGTGTAGACAGGAGCCTGCCCCATTTTGCTTCTCAGTCTTGGACATGGAGACCAGGTAGAGAAAAGAAATCCTGGAATCCACAGGGCCAAGAGCTACAGCCAGAATCTGGGATGTGGAACCTGCCTCTTCCACAGTCCCTCGGGAGCTCTCTCTGCATGGAACCTAACTAAAAAGCAGAGCTGAGCACTGTCATCATCCCTCAGAGGGGGTCCCCACCGGAGCCCAAGCCTCTTCCCTTCTCCGTCCACACTCGCTCCCCTGGACATCCATCAGGCCTCATGGCTCTATGAGCACCATGCCCTCCCAACCCTCCATCTCTCCCCTGCCTACTCCACATCTCCTCCTGCACATCTGGCAGGCATGGTGGCGCACGCCTGTAATCCCAGTACTTGGGAGGCTGAGACAGGAGGATTGCATGTTTGAGGACAGTCTCAGCAAGTAGTGAGACTCTCATCAACCTAGTGAGACCCTGTTTCCAAATAAAAATAAAATAAAAAAAAAAAAGTGTAGCTCAGAGGTAGAATGCCCCTGGGTTCAATCCCCAGTACCACAAAATAACAACAACAACAACAAAACATAACTCTTGATTTCCTGCCCCAAACCTGGCCTCCCCATTATTCTACTTCTTAGTAAATGGCACCAGTGTACTCCTGGTTGCTCAAGTGTCTCCTATCGCTTTATCCCTTGCCCTACTTCATCATTCTCGGGGCCTTCCTCACTACTGGACAGTGTTCTCACAAACCTGGGCGGGCGCTCTGTTTTATTCCCCAGCATCTAGACAGTGACTGGGAGCCTAGCTGGTACTCAATCAACATTTACTTGTAAATGAATCAGGGGTTGTGTGGATTTAATACAAGTGTCCACAGAGACGTGAACTGCACTTTGGATAACTGGGGACTCCAGGTGCCCAAGGAGCTGCATCCTGCAGCACCCACCTGAGACGCAGAGCCTGCGCCCGGCCTGCACATTTGCTCTGGTGAAGGTTCTCTCTGAGAAGGGGTGGGAGCAGGCAGTCTGGCCAGACACCTCCCAGTTCTGAGAGTCCCGCCTCCCTCTCTCCTCTGGGCCCACTTTCTATTTTTTTTTTTTTTGCGGTACCAGGGATTGAACCCAGGGGCATTCTACCTCCGCACTACACCCCTGGTCCTATTTTTTTTTTACTTTATTTTGAAACTGGGTCTCACGAAGTTGCGGAGGGCCTCACTAGGTAGAGAGAGAGAGAGAGAAAGGGAAAGAGAGAGAGACAGGGAGGGAGGGAAGAAGGGAGGGAGAGAGAAAGAGAGGGAAGAGACAGAGAGAGAGAGAGAGAGAGAGAGAGAGAAGAGATAGATAGAGAGAGAGAGAGAGAGAGGGAGAGAGAGATGAGGCTGGCCGCGAACCCGGATCCTCCGGTCTCCGCCTCCCAAGCGTGCACCACCACGCCCGGCGTTCTGGGCCCACTTTCTGCACAGACCACAGTTGGGCTTCCCTCCCAGGACTGCCCTGCAGGTGGGGCTTCCTTACCACGGTGCACCCATTGTAGAGGTTATGCTGGTCCTTGTGGGCGTGGGCGCAGAAGTCCATGCAGGCTGTGACCCCTGAGAAGGGCCGCCCTTCCTTCAGCCCCAGGCGGCAGTCGATTGCAATTTCCTCATTGGTCACCTGTGTGAATGGCCAAGGAGAGCTGCTTATGGCACCTGAGGCAAGTGGCCCTGGTTCTGTACCTAGGGAGCCAGGTCTTGGAGGCAGGGTAGGGATCATAGCTGCCTTCAACGTGGGCTGCCTGAGAGGACCCAGCTCTGAAAAAGTTACTTTCCAGTCCCTGCAGGAACGGCTTCCTCCTGGGTTATCTCCAGGGTTCCTCGCCTCGTCTGGGAGATGTAGGGTCCCAGGAGGAGCTTGGACCTCAGCAGTGGAAACCAGACCCAAGGAGGAGGAAGACTACAGGGAGAGGGGACAAAGACCAGGGGCTTTGGAGAGATGGTGTGGGATGCTGTTAGCTTGGTATAAAAAGGGGTCTTATCAAAGAATTACACCTTCACTTTACTTCTGGGCTCTTTCTGTAGGAGCACAAAGGAGCCCACACTCTGCCTCCCAACTTCAGGGAACCTGGGCAGACACGAGGACGGCATGCAGGCAGAGAAAGGCGCACACCCCAGTACCTGATTCTGATAGGCCTGAGGGGCCAGCTGCTTGTACAGGGGAGCGACTTCCGTGGCCAGGTCCTGGAAACTCTTCCGGAGCACTTCTTCCTGTGGAAAGAAGAACAGTCACACACATCCAGAGTGGCCCTGCCTGGCAAGCTCTGCATGCTGGAAATGAGCCGTCATTCAGAACCATAGCTGGGTATCACTGGGAAGGAAGGAAGAAGTCGGGTGCCATTGGGGTTTTACTGTGTTCCCTCTGCCACGTCCATTCTAAAGCTGAGGGGCACCGAGGCTCACCAGGGAAAGCCACTGCTAGAAGGTCCAGTGATTCTGACAGCTAAGCTACTGCTCTTCCAGGCTGTAGCCCACTTCAGCCCAGGACACAGAAAACAGGTTTTTGCTTTTAGTGCTGAACATCCTCAGGCCAGGTGTGGTATGACAAGCATGGAAAAACCATGAGCTAGAGGTATGGATCCTCTTTCCCACGTTAGAGACAGGAAGGCAGAGGCAGACAGGATTCTGTGCTAGAAACTCCATGGCCAGCCTGGCCCAGAGCCTGCCATCAGCCAGGTGCTCAGACTAAACTCTAAAGCTCTGGCCTAGACCCACACCACCTAATATGTTACAAGCCACATGTGGCTATTGAAATGTAAATTATTTTTAATTGAAATTAAATAAATTACAAATTCAGCCCCTCAGTTGCATTAGCCACATTTCAAATGCTCAGTAGCTCCCTGAGGTTCCTGCACTGGACCACAGAGAACATTTCCACCATCAGAAAAGGCTCCACTGGGTGGTGCTGCTCTAGACAAAGCTGCAACCGCCTGCGTACATTCAGAGAAGTGTCAGGTGTCCACAGACTCTTTCTCCTGCCCTCCAAGGGCAGAAAGTAGGGCTTTCAGGAACTCCTACCAGGCCTTGAGCACAGGCACAAAGAGTGTGTGAAGAAGTAAGGAGGAGGAAGTGGGGAGTGAGAAAGAATCAAGTACATAGGATGAGAAGTGGCAATCAAGAGCAAAGGCCCAGCTGTCCATCCAGGGGGTAGACAGGGCCTGGCCACCTCCCTGGCTGCTGTCCAGGTGAAGCCAGCCTGCCTGCCTGTCCTCCCTCCCTCCCTTCTTTTGTATTTTTCAGTGCTGGGGATTGAGCCCAGGGTCTCATGCATGCTAGGCAAATGTTACCACACTGAGCTACATCCCCAGCCCTCTGTAAAGTGAGGTAACAGTGGCCAGATCACTGGGAGGTTCTGAAATTGCTAAGATACCTGTGAGGTGCTCAGCATGTTATCCTGCACGTAATAAGCTCAAGGGAAATGGTGGCTGACAGAACAAGGGAAGTATCTGTGAGAAACTGAACCAGTCTTTTCATTTCTAGGAAGTCTTAGGTCCTGATGGCCAAGTCTCCTGTGTTCCCTAAAGTGCCTGCATTTGCTGCTTCAGGGGAAGGGTAGGTCCTATCATAAATAAAAGGCTAGTATCAAATTAAACTACTTTTTTTTGCGGTACCGGGGATTGAACGCAGGGGCGTTCTACCTCTGCGCTACACCCCTGGCCCTATTTTTTTATGCTTTATTTTTGAAACCAGGTCTCACGAAGTTGCGGAGGGCCTCACTAGGTAGAGACAGAGAGAGAGAGAGAGAGAGAGATCGCGCACGCGCTGAGGTTGGCTGCGAACCCGGATCCTCTGGTCTCCGCCTCCCGAAGTACTGGGATTACAAGCGTGTGCCACCACGCCCGGCTTAAACTATTTTTTGTATGGTACTGGGGATTGAACCCAGGGGCATTCTATCTCTGAGTTAAACCCCTATTTTTTTAAATTTTATTTGAAACAGGGTCTCACTAAGTTGCAGAGGGACTCACTAAGTTGCTGAGGCTGGCCACAAACCTACAATTCTCCTGTCTTAGCCTCCCAAGTACTGGGATTACAAGTGTGCACCACCATGCTCGGCTCAAATTAAATTATTTTAAGCTCACAAAGGCCTTAAAGCCAGGTTTAGGGGGAAAAAAAGAGAGCTCTAACTTTGAAAATGCTTGCTTTTGCTTATGAAGAGCAAAGCTTGGAAAGTGGAACACAAGTTTACATGGGCTGTAGTATAGAGAGGAGGTGCCCAATGCATGTCCCTGTCTAGGCGAAAGGGGGAAGCCCTTCTGGTACTGGGAGCATGGAGAGCTGAAAGGCTGACACTGGGATCAAGATGCTGTTTCTGGATCCCAGCACCCAGTACCCACCCTCTCAGGAGCTCGGGCAGGAGGAAGGGAGGTTAGAGGTAAAATGAAGGCCTGAGCCTGCAACGTGTTTGGAATTCTGAGTGGAGGCCATCTCTTGGGATGGCCGTCATAACATGGGCCACAGAGGAGAAACAGCAGGGGGAGGTGGCCCATGCTGATGCTCATGGTTCCTACATCCTTAACGGGGCCTGTAGTGGAGACCCAGCGGGCCTTGGTCCTGTTGTCATGGGAATGGGAGAGAGACCTTGTGGAGGGGACCAGGTGAGGAGACTGGAGAGAGGAGTCCTCCCTCCCAGCAGCTGTATGGTGTGGATGCCCGGGGACATGCTCCCAGCATGGAGACAGCGAGGGCCATGAGGACTGACAGAGTATCTGCCCAGCAGCTGGGCAGGGCATGGATTCCTCAGGAAGTTCAGCAAAGACTCAGAGGGTGGCCCGTGGACTGAAGGCCTCTTCCTGCTACATATCCTATACCCAAAAAGATGTCCTGGGAAGAAATGATCCTTTGAGAGTATCAAATTCTGATGAATTTGAAAATGTATCTTAAATATTCAGAATATTTACCTTAAGGTGATCAAATTGCAAAACTATGAGGTTCCTATAACTTGTAAGTTGTTTTTTGTTTGTTTGTTTTTGTAGTACTGGGGATTGAACCCAGAGGAATTCTAACTCCAAGCTACACCCCCGGCCCTATTTTATTTTTTATTTTTGAAACCGGGTCTCCCTAGGTTGCTGAGAGTCTCACTACTTGCAGAGTCTGTCCTCAAACCTGTGATCCTCTTGTCTCAGCCTCCCAAGTACTGGGATTATAGGTGTGTGCCACCTTGCCCAGCTATTGGCCTTTTTTTTTCTCAGGGCTGGGGATTGAATGCAGGGCCTCACACATGCTAGGCAAGTGCTCTACTGAGCTACATCCTCAGAGCCCTGTAATTGGTAAGTCTAATTTTTCATGGTTCCTGCCTATCCACACGCCTTGTTTCACAGCAAGGTAAAAACCCCAAGTCAAGCCAGCTACGTTTTCTGCACCTCTGTGTGGTGGTGTGCCACTCCTGCCTCCCACCTGACTGTTGAGGACCCCAGGTGGAAAAGGGGGAGGGGAGGGTCCCTGTGTGGCTCTGCTCACCTCCTTGGGATTGTCCCCCGCGAGGCGGAACTTGCGAGGTGTCTTGCTCCGAGCGTATTTGCAGCCATTGAAGTACATGCTCCAGGAACAGCCGAAGGAGAAAGAGGCACCGCAGGTATTGGGGTCTTTGCCTTGGCAAGCGCAGGTCCGGCTGCAACATATATCACAGGTTAGGCATGCAGATGTGAGACCTCTTTTTTCTGGAGTCTCTTCCTTTCTTGAAGGGAGGCCCTGCTTGGGCCTTCCTTGGTCTTCACTAGCCTCCCAGTGACTGGGGCTCATCTTTTCCTTTCCCCAATTCCTTTCTCAATTTCCTTTGTTCTCAGCAGCTTGCTCTGCCCCCACCCAAGCCTGAAGATCTAACCCAGAGTCTGTTGTTGGGAGAAGAATGTGGGTTAAGATAGGGAGGAGAATTAGTAAAAAGCCCGGTAAGGTTCATACTTTGCCTTAACTCTGATATCCTGACCAGCTCCAACGCAAGACCCCCAAGCAGGGATGATGTGGACCCCAGGGTTGGAACATGCCTGCTTTCTACAGCTCAGATACTGACAGGTCATAGAACCAACAAACACTGACATTAAAATTCAATGCTTAATGAAATCTGGAAATACCCCAAACACCCCTCGACTGGGGAATGGATAAACAAGTTGTTATACACCCACATAGCAGAAGATAACTCAGCGATACAAAGGAATGAGCTACTGACACCCATCCACCTCAAAAACAATGTGCTCAGTAGAACGAGCCAGGCTCAAAGCTACACGTCGTAAGATCCCATCTATGTGACATTCTCGCAAAGGCAAACCCACAGGGCAGGAAGTGAGGCTGGTGGCTGCTAAGGGCTGGGGGAAGGGCTGCTAGTAAAGGGCATCGGGGAATTTCAGGGGCAACAGAACTGTTCTGTATCTCGATTGTGGTGGTGGTAGCTATCTGACTGTAAACATCTGTCAAAACGATTCACACTATATACCTAAAAGGATGGATTTATTGAAAATAAATACGCCTAAATTAAAAAATGGGTAAAACCCCAACAAAGGTAGGTTTTGTAAATATCATTAGCACCTTATGTTTGTGGGACACACATACTTTTTTCACACTGTTAACATCATTAGAGCCTCAGCATTGACATGAGGTTTAACAGTGAAGCTGAGCCAAATCAGCAGCCTTTCCAGAGCTGGGGCCAGCACCCATGGGTGAGCATTTCTCAACCATGGTCCAACTCTGCAGGACAAACAGTGTCCAGAGGAGGGCGCAAGCTTGCCCAGGGTTGCTCAGATTCCCTGTGTGGGCTGCCCAGGGCCCTGAGGGGGACCTTGGTCCCACTGCCCCCACCCGCCGCCACCCTGCCACATACTCATCGTTGAGGCCGCATCTCCGGCTGGTGGGGTTCCCATACTTCCGGAGGGTGTCAGTGAGCTCCTGGTACAGGGTGTCTCCGAGGCTGCGGGGGATGCCCTCCCAAGCCAGGATGAGGATGACAATCACGGCATTCTGGCAGTGGTGGCCTGCCCGGTGCCGCACTAGGCAGAGCAGCTTCTCCTCCAGTGTGTGCCTACGGATCACCTGTAGGGGTGTAGGGTCACACAGTTAGCTGCAGGAGCCACAAAACCCTCACTGCCACACAGCAGTGTCTTGTTGACTTTGTACCCTGGCGACAGCAACCACACAGGCTGAGACTATTACCAGTAGGGAATATCTCACACACACACACACACAATTTAAGAGTGAAATAAATAATTACTACAGCATCTAAGATGTTGGTGATTTATATAGGCCTAGGAGTAAAAATATGTAGATAAAAATTATAAGCCAGAATATAGTCAGAGATTTTGATATCATTCTAAAATATCTACAGTGAAATACAGCATACCTGTGTGTTTTTAGCTGAAAAGCAAGGGGCTTGGTACTGTGGGAAACAGTTTGTGGTTCCCTCAAAAAGCTAAAAACAGAATTAATGTATGATCTAGCAATTCTATGCTTCAGAATATATCCAAGGGAATTGGGTGCAGGAACTAAGACAGATACTTGTACATAAATGTTGCTGCAGCATGATTCACAACAGCCAAAAGGGAGAAACAACCCAAGTGTCTATCAATAGGTGAATGGATAAGTAAAATATGGTATAGACATAGAATGGAATATTATTAAACCATAAAAAGGAATAAATTCTGACACATGCTACATTAACGAACTCTGAAAACATTAAGCTCAGTGAAATAAACCAAAACACAAAAGGACAGGTATTGTATGATTCCACTAATATGAGGAGCCTAGAACAGTCAGTTTCACAGAGGCAGAAAGCAGATTGTTATCAAGGCCTGGGGGGGAGGGAATTGGGAGTTATTGTTCATGGGCACAGAGTTTCAATGGCAGATGACGAAAGTTTAGAAATAGACTGTGGTGATGGTTGCATAACAGTGTGAATGCACTTAATGCCACTCACCTGTACACTTAAAATGGTTAAAATGGCAAATTTTATGTCATGTATATTTTACCACAATTTTAAGAAATGACACGCTAAGCTGGGCATGGTGGTGCACACTTGTAATTCCAGTATTTAGGAGGCTGAGACAGGAGGATCACAGGTTCATGGCCAGCCTCCGCTACTTAGGCCCTCTGCAACTTAGTGAGACCCTGTTTCAAAATAAAGAATAAAAAATAGAACTGGGGGTGTAGAATGCCCCTGGGTCCAATCCCCAGCACTGGAAAAAAAAAAGATATACTAAAACCCACTAAATGATGTCCTTTATTTTTATTTATTATTATTTTTTGTTGTGCTAGGGATTGAACCCAGGAGCATTCTACCTCTGAGCTACACCCTCAGCCCTTTTTATTTCTTATGTGGAACAGGGTCTTGCTAAATTGCTGAGAGCCTCATTAACTTGCTGAGGCTGGCTTTGAACCTCCAATCCTCCTGTCTCAACCTCCCAAAAGCTGGGATTACAGGCATACACCACTACGTCCCACAATGGTGTACTTTAAATGGCTGAATTGTAGGATAGGTGTATTCTGTCCCAGAAAGAGCTGTTAAAAGAAATGAAAAACCAAGGCCCCTAGGCGTCACACTGCCCAGGATCCAGCCATTCCCTCGTGCAGGTTCTCATTCCCACAAAAAGATGCATCAGGGTAAAGGGTCCTGGGAGCGGGGGACTGAGGTGGCAGAATCTCCCCCAAAGGATTCCAAGGAGTTCTGTGACCAGATACAGGTGGAGGGCCTGTGAGCAGGGCTGGGTTGAGGGCAGACGACAGGGAAGGGCTGAGTGGCAGGTTGAGGGATGAGGCCTCAAAGCGGGGGCTCCAGAAAAGAACATGAGCAGGGGCTTACCAAATAGTTTCATGCTTTAGAAAGGGGGGCATGTGGTGGGAGATGGACAAGACAGAGGCCAGCTGGGAGGCCAATGATGTGACACAAGCAAAAATGGACAAAGTCCTGGACTATGGCAATGGGGAAGGAAGCAAGAAGAGGAATGGGTTCCAGAGACATTTGGGAGAAAAGTGATCTTGGGAATACTGAGGCTGGGGGACAGGGAAGTCTTAAGTGACTTCCATGTTTTCTGGTTTAGGAGACTGGGTGTGGTGGTGCTGAGCACTGGAGAGCTAACTGGGAAGCACTGGAGAGCTAACTGGGAAGCACTGGAGAGCTAACTGGGAAGCACTGGGAGCGCACCAAGGTCAAGCTGCTTGGGCACGCCTGAGTGGCTATTTCTACAAGGCCTTGGATAGAATGGGTCTGGAGGTCAGGAGATGCCTGGGCTGCAGACGGATGTGGTCATGTGTGCCTGTGCACTAGACATAAAAAGGGTCACCAGACAGATAACACCAACGAGGAAAGTGGGCCTGACACAGGCCAGTGTGTGTGGACCATGACAGGTGAAGGCATCTGCCCATCAAAAGGGGGGAGCTAGACCTTCTCTCCATTAACTACCGGGATGAGGGGAATCCCAGCCTAGTGCAGCCAATTTTGCAAGAAAAATGTGGAAATATACAATTTTACATGAAATCACCCCTTTTAAAAATGTGAGCACCACATTCAGTTTCATTGTGTTGGTGGTACAACACACACAGAATTTAGCATTTTAAGTGTACGTTTTTGTGAAATTAGGTACATCCACACTGTTGTACAACCACCATCACCATCTCTAGAACTCTTTCACCTTGCAAAAACTGAAACTTTATTCATGAAACAGTAACTCTCCAATCTTCCTCTCGACAGCCCTAGTCAGCACTATTCCACTTCTGTTGCTATGAATTTGACTCCTCTAGGTTCATCATAGAAGTGGATGAAGCCATATAAAATTTGTCCTTTTGTGACTGGCTTATTTCACTGAGCATAATGTCCTCAAGGTTGAACCATGCTGTAGTATGTGTCAGAATTTCCTTCAAACTTTTAAAGGGTACTTTACATACTAAATAAAATACACCCTTGGTCAGGAGGTTCTTGCTTTGAGGCAAGACAATAATGGTGCCACCCTACTGAGGCATCAATTTTTTTTAAATTTTTTGTGGTACTAGGGATTGAACCCAGGGGCATTCTACCTCAGAGCTATACCCCCAGCCCTATTTTATTTTTGGTTTTGAAACAGCATCTTATTAAGTTGCTGAGTGCCTTGCTAAGTTGCTGAAGCTGACCTTGAACCTCGGATCCTCCTGTCTCAACTTTCTAAGTACTAGGATTACAGGCATGCGCCACTATGTCCAGCTATCAATTATTACTTTTAAAATTATATATAACATGTGGATAAGCTACTAAGTTGTATATTGTGTTAGAACTCCCTGTGTCATCATTGTGAGGCTTCCTGCAGACTGAGCTGAGCATCATGGGCACCGACATGTATCTGTGGATACTACCATGGTCTCTGTGACCAGGGTTTTTGAGGCTCTGAGGTCAACTTCTGATCACTGTTTAGGGCAACACGCAAGCTAATCACCCTCATGGGACATGTGTTCAGAGCACCCTGCAAGATACCCAAACAGCCAAAGCTGTGACTGAGCCCCATGTTAATTTTGGTTTCCCAAGTGGCAAAGACACAAATGTCAGAAGCACAAGAACACAACCTTGCAGGGCCTCTGTGTATACTCAAAAGCTCAAGAAAGCAAAAAGGAGGAGCCACTCCCTGCCCACGCCGCTGTGAAGGAGCCTAGCAGGATGAAATGCAAAAAAATGCAAAAGTCAAAGGTGAACAGAGGCATGAACACACCAACACCCGAGCACCGCACACGGATGGCTCACATTCCTGAGGATCACAAGACCCAGCTTCTGGGCAGGAATCCCTGAGCACTAAACCAAGAGCAGCACAACATCCAGCAGAAAGCAGTGTACCCTCCCACCAGGACGTCCTGGCTTCACCTCCTGGGCCTTCCTGAGTGCAGATGGGCCCTGCCTTCTGGCCTCTGCTACCTCTAAACACTACCCAGGCAGCATCTCTGTGCTCTTCTGCTGCTCAGTGTGCACTCCTGGCGTGCTGGGCTTATTCTGGGCTTTCGATGCTCCCTGGATGGTCTCTATCCCCCACCATGTTTGGCATCTTCTGTATTTTGCATAGGCCATCTTAAAATCAGGTGTTACCTGAGGGTTCTCTGGGTTGACCTACTGTGTTCTCAGATCATTCAACACATTTTCTGGGCACCAGGATGTGCCTTGACTTTGTCCCGCAAGTCCTGGCCAGTCTAGTCGAGAACTTGTCAGGAGCATTGCACTTAGCTGAAGGTACTGAGGTTGGGGTGGGGGTGTCCAAGATACGAAGACATAAACCTAGCTGCAAAACAGAACCTGGGCTCTAGACACAGGACCAGGTCGGGGCAGGGGGACGCACAGGAGGTGATGTCCACTCCAGGCACTGGATGCTGCCACTTACCCGGGGACACAGAGCACTGCTCTGAGCTCTCGATGCCAAGCTGCCACCAAGAACAATCATTCCTTCTAAGCATTTGTGAGTCACTTTTCCCCAGTGGGACAAGTTAAGGGAGCACCTATCCCCTTTCCAACTTCCAAAGGAGGTAGGACTTTTTAGAGAGCCTTCCCCCCAAAATACATCAGGTATTTGGCAGCTGTGTAGCAAAACAAAACAACCCCCCCCCCAGAAGTCTACCACATTAAAGGAGAAGAAGGAAAAACAAAAGCAAGCAAACAAAAACCTCCAAGGACTGTCATTTTCTTGCCACCGTAATAGTCTGTGCCCCCCCACCCCCGTACTCTCCCCATACGACATTTCTTTCCTCTTCCTTTTTCTTCACTCGTCAGACATGGGGATGTCCCCAGTCCTGTGTACTCCCTTCTACACATCGTCCACCAGGGGTTGGGGATCCCCACGAGTTGCTCCATCCTTGGATGTAACCTCTTGTTCATGCTACATCTGCTCTGCTTGGGGCACCTGTCCCCAGACCCTGGGGGACCAACATACTGAGAATGGTGCTTCCCTCACAACAGGCACACATATTCTTCCCAGCCCTCGGCAGAGCCGCACAAGCCTGGTCAGGAATTAATGCTTTACCATTGTTTCCAGGCCCTAGAAACGTACATTCTCTTCTTCAATGCCGTCCACCTAGCCAGCTGTCCTCTTTCTTTAAGGTGCCAAGTTTTGGAAGCTGGAAGAGTCCCCAGCTCTACCAGTGCCCCAAGGCTCTTCAGTTTCCTGCCCAAGACTTTGGAATTCCTCAACAGTGACTTGAATCAGCAGGACAAAGCTGCAGCTGTCGCTCTGTAGCTGATGTAATTTTCTGGATGGGTTCTCCGGAGAGGTGACACCCTCGCCAGTCATGTCAGACCTCCCACTCCAAGAGCCATCTCTCAGGAGGGTGGGGACAATACGCTTTGCTTCTTCATATCTTGAATGTACTAAGTAGCTCCAGATTCTTCTGTTGTATATAATTGTGCAATAGTGACTGAAAGCCGCTCAAAGTAGGCGTGTGGTAGCTGAAGTCCAGACACCTTTTACTTTCATTAAATGCAAAGATGCAAGGCATGAGATATGTGCCAGCGACAACGGCTGTGTGTGCAGATGGACAGATGCTGACCAAGGGCATTCTACCAGCATCCCTCACTCAAGTCACCCAAGAGGAAGTCCAAGCTCGTCTACATTTGCCCACACCCTCTTCCCGGTCCATATAACATGGCCCAACATCCACAGCCCCTTGCCTGTCCGCCTTCTCAGAAAACTTAGCCTCAACTTTCCTCCTGCCACTCTAGTCCCTTGTCCCTGAACTCCTACAGCACCATGTCTGCCTCTCAGAGTCAAACCTCAATTCTTCGGTCTCTAGGACTGAATTTCATGTATCGGCTTAAACACAGACTGAGCATCTTCCACGTGTCCGCTCTGAGCACCCCGGAGCTCACGGGATTCAGAGCCTCGCTGTGGCTCAGGGCACTGGTTCTGCAGAAGCAGATACTCTGCTATTTAAACAGCTCCCTGTGGACCAGGACGGCAAGGTCAGGAGAACTTTGTTTTGGTGAACTGGGGTCTGAGTTGGTGACATTTTCCCTGCTGAGATGCCCAGGGTTCCTGGAAGGAAACGGTGGCTTAGAAGTCAGGCAGGTCCAAGACTGGTCATGGCCCTGTTTGGAGGCCCAGTCTCATCCCTCAGGTGGGGCCATAGCAGGACGGCCTTCAGTTTCCTCCCTGATTTCCAGGCAGGAGACAGGAGCACCAGTCACTCCAGCGCACAAAGAGGGAAGAGGAATCCAAGAGTCCTCAGTGGGGCCCAGCACGGGGTAATGACAGCATCTCTGGCCCCAACTTTCCCCATCCTGACAGCCTGAACCAGAGATCATATGAATTAACAGTCATGATTACCACAGTCCCCAGACAGCCCAGGATGCCAGGGGCTGGTATTTAAACCAGACGATGACAGTGATGCTGGGGGAAAAGGACCGTAACCAAGGACAGGATATCGGCTCCAGGGCTCCCCTGACAGTGATCATGTCCGTGTCCTACACCCTGTGCCCCGCCTGCAGTCTGCTGTGCTCTGTGAGTGGAGGGGGGAGGAAAGCCTGCACAGTGTGGCTCTGGGAAGGCAACACTCACCCACTTGGCAATGGGGCAGCCGCGGGAGCTCTTCCCCTCCTTCCCCGTGTAGATGACCTTCTCGATCCGGATGGCTTTCCCCTTCTCTCCATACCTAGAGAAGAGAAGATACAGTCAGCACAGTGGAACCCCAGAGGAGAGTAACTTGTGGTAAGAAGGCAGGCCCCAGTGCGTTTTGGTTTGGGTTTCTGGTTGATGTAGGGGCACCAGAGAAGAGAGACAGATTTAAATGGCTAGTCTATGCTCAGAGGCTCTGGAGACACAGTGGCTACTTCCAGGTTCCCAGGCCTTGATTCACCTGCCTCTTCTCTGTTTCTGACCATCTGGCCCATCTCTGTCCTAGGGCAGAGGGGCAGTCAGACAGAATGTCCCTGATTATTGCCTCTGAGCCTTCAAGAAGGGTCCTGAAACAAAGGCTAAACATGGGCATTTGTACCCAGCCTCTTTAGCTCTGTCACCCTAGGTCAACTATTTAAAATTCAATACACAAAATAAACAGGGAAACCCTTATTTTTCTCTTTTAACCACCCCAGTTGACCTCTGGGGGAGTGGCCCTGTCAAACACAAACACCAGCTCTCAGGTTCCCCTGGACAGTGTACACACGTCTGGTTCCTGCACACACCCACTGTGCTGGTCCACACGCTCAGCTCTGTAGAGCCTCGGGTCTCTGGGGCCACCTAATCAAGCACATCATGGTTAAAGGTGACAAGACTGTGGCCCTGGAGGTAAACTGGTTTGTCCAAAGTCACATACTACATGGGAACAACTGTAATTCAAGTATAGCCTGGGCCATCAGACAGACTGGCTCTGAGTGCCAGCCTAGCTACTTTCTTTTTTGGAGGGGGGGTTACTAGGGATTGAACCTGAGGGCATTCTGCCTTCAAGCTACACCCCTGGCCCTTTTTATTTTGAAACAGAAGCTCACTAAAGTTGCCGAGGCTGGTCTCAAACCTGTGATTCTCCTGTCTCAGCCTCCCAAGTACTGGAATCACAGGTGTGCGCCATTATATCCAGCCTAGCCATTTTCTTGATATATGATAGTGGCCAAATTACTGAACTTCTTTCTCCAAGTCTGAGTTTTCTCAACTGTAAAAATGGAGATGAAAGTTGTTTCTACCTCCTATGCTTGGTAAAGATCAAATGATAACCCCTCAAAGTCAGTGATACAACCCCCCAGGTGGGGGGGAGGGCTAGAATGATCCAGGTGAGAAGTAGTAGCCTCAGGTCCAATTGGGGGGCATTGAATAAAAATGGGGGGGTGGTGGAAGGGCGCAGAGGGGTGCTGAGTAATTCTTTTTCTGAAAAGGGAGCAGTAAGCCAGTGAGTTTGGGAATTTATGATCCAAAAGGGAGTACGTTATTTTTTTTGTGTGTGTGTGTGTATTTTTTTTTTTTTTTGGTACTGGGGATTGAACCCAGGGGCATTCTACCTCCAAGCTACACCCCCAGTCCTATTTTATTTTATTATTTTGAAACAGGGTCTCACTAAGTTGCTGAGGCTGGCCTTGAACCTGCGATCCTCCTGTCTCAGCCTCCCAAGTACTGGGATTACAGGCATGCACCACCACGTCCAGCTGGGAGTACATTATTTAAAGTGCTTCAAAGTTCCTGGCATGAAAGAGGAGCACAATAAATATTATTTTTAATAATGTAAAAGCCAACTTACTGAGTCATCTCATTTTTAACAGATTTTAGTTTCAGAAACAGTATCTTATCATCTGCAGATAATATATGATAATATAATATGATGATGATATAGCCATTTATCACCTCCTTCTTTCCACTTTGTACCTCTCTTCCAGTCTCTCATTTCTCTGTAGTGACCCCATGCTCTGACTTGCTAACAGGCCTCTTTGCTTATTTCTTGACTTTGAGGAAAATGTTCCAATAATTTGTCATTGCACATGAAAAAGGCTGGCTCTGGGAGTCAGATTTCTTTATTTCAAAGAGTGCTACTAAGGGTCTCCTGTTCTAAGGATTTTAAATCAAGAATCAATGAACTCAAGCCAGGCCCAGTGGAGCACACCTGTAATTCTACTACTTAGAAGGCTAAGAAAGAAGGATCACAGGTTAAAGGCCAGTACACTTAGGTAACTTAGCAAGACCCTGGTTCAAAAATAAAAAATAAAAAGGGCTAGGGGACTAGCTCACAGGTAAAATGCCCTGGGTTCAATCCCCAGTGCCACCAAAAAAAAAAAAAAAAAAAAAAAAATCAAATACATTTCTTTAGTAGTGGGGATTGAACTCAGGGGCATTCTATCACACACACCCCCAGGCTATACCCCACCTGGGTAAATAAATAAAACCACCTGGTTTTATTTCTTATTTTGAAACACGGTCTCACTAAGTTGCTGAGGCTGGCCTCAAACCTGCAATTCCTCCTGTCTCAGCTTCCCAAGTACTAGGATTACAGGCATGCGCCACCATGCCCAGTTATCAAATACATTTTCAACATCTAAGGAGATAGAAGATTGAATGGTTTTTCTTCTTTGATCAATTAACATGGTATGCTCTTTTTATTTGGCCCTGGGGATGGAACTTATGGGCATACTACCTCTGAGCTACACCCTAGGTCCTATTTTATTTTATTTTTGAGGTACCAGGGATGGAACCCAGGGGCATGCTACTTCTGAACCACACCCTCCAGCCTTATTTTATTCTTTATTTTGAAACAGGGTCTTGCTAAGTCATGGAGGGCCTCACTAAGTAGCTGAGGCTGGCTACAAACCTGTGATCCTCCTGTCTCAGCCTCCCAAGTACTGGGATTACAAGCGTGTACCACCATGCCTGGCTCTATTTTATTGTTTATTTTGAAAAAGAGTCTATCAAGCCGGGCGTGGTGGCGCACGCCTGTAATCCCAGTACTTTGGGAGGCGGAGACCGGAGGATCCGGGTTCGTGGCCAGCCTCAGCGCGCATGTGCGCGCGCACGATCTATCTCTCTCTCCTCTCTCTCTCTCTCTCTCTCTCTCTACCTAGTGAGGCCCTCCACAACTTCGTGAGACCCGGTTTCAAAAATAAAGCATAAAAAAATAGGGCTGGGGGCGTAGCGCGGAGGTAGAACACCTCTGCGTTCAATCCCCGGGACCGCAAAAAAAAAAAAAAA
>PVJS01011429.1:0-45781 GCA_004027185.1 Glis glis | reverse complement strand
CCTGGGTTCAATCCCCGGTACCGCAAAAAAAAAAAAAAAAGAAAAGAAATATATCAGAGTGCTTTACTGACTTTTTCAAAGTCAAATAAGATAGTTTATGGTTGAATTTGATGATGCTTTCTAGATCAGAACTATTTCATCTACCCAGTATTTGCCCTCTGAAAACAACTGTTTTGGATAGTAATAATTTCCACTTGTACTTGGCATTGCCTGGCATTAGTTAATAGGTATATTGGGGCACGTTTTGAGAGAAACAAGATTCTTTTTGAGATTCTGTAACTAAAATAGAAGTAAAAGGAAATTCCCAAATCATTTTGGGATACTTCACACAATCTTTTGGGATTTGTATCACAGTGGTGTGCAAAGTCATTTCAGGTCCTAGGGAGTTATTTTAGATGGCAACTCGGCCTAATATTAAATATCAGTGGAAAAGCATAGTGACGAAGTTGCTCGTTGCTCTTTTAGGGTTCTCATCAGTCTTCCTGCTTAGGAAAGAAGAAAGCTGATTAATACCAATTTACATATATCATTAATGCTTGATGGTTTACTTTTTAAGCAGAAACAGTACGGGCCTCACGCTCAGGAATATCAGCAAGGCAACAATATCTAACTAGAATGTAGTAAGTTTGTTTTATTGAATCTATTTTTCCATTTACTACGTATTTATGGCAAACAATTCTGGTTTCCCATTTATGTGATGATACTGTGTTTTCTTTAAAACTAAATTTAATTTTAATAAGTGAAAATTAATTAAGAAAGTATTAAGTAGATTATAGTGTAAGGTGGCAGTAATTATGACAGTGAGAAATACTTGTATAGTTGAGAATCCCTGGACTACCTGGTTTTAAGTAATTCATTGAATTTCTCTGTTGTGGTGTTCTCAAATTGGAAGTGATGTTAGTCACCATTTTCTGAGTCCTGGATAGCCTTGTATCAAACAATTATGAAAAATTGGATAGAAGTATTAATGATCACGTGTTCCATATCTTAAAATTTTACTGATAAGGGATTCATTTTAGGAAATCTCATGAAATGTGAAGAATACTATCAATACCTAGCAAATTCTCAGTAAATTTCAGCTAGTATTCTTTAGTTAATATTATTTTTCTCTGCTTTCTGACAAAAATTTTACAATAAAGTGTTGAATAACTTTCCATTGAAATCCAATTTAACTCTTAGCATAAAACAATTAAAATTCATATTTTAGAGGTTTTTTTAAGTGGAAATAACTATCTTTAAATCTGGGAGTTCGGCAGTTCCTTCAAGTTAAGATCTTCAAGAATTATCTAAGCCAGGCTTCATGGCTCACTCCTGTAATCCCAGTACTTGGGAGGCTGAGACAGGAGGATTGCAGGTTCAAGGACAGTCTCAGCAAGTAGTGAGACTCATTAACCTAGTGAGACCCTGTTTCAAAATAAAAATAAAATAGGGCTGGGGGTATAGCTCAGAGGCAGAATGACTCTGGGTTCAATCTCCAGTACTAAAAAAAAAAAAAAAGAAGAAGAATTATCTAGGTCATTGTTCCCCAAAATTTTCCACCTGGGAGTAACCATTTACACACCAAAAAGTATGAAACTTCACATAAACATAAGTTTTCTTGTATTAATGTAAGGGTAGGAAAAGAGGTTGGAGGAAGATAGGAAAATAGGACCTTTTTTTTCTGTACTTGTGAAATGCTTGAATTTTAAAACAAGAATATATTTGTTTATTAATCTTGCATTTAAAAACCTTGAAGACTACTTAAGGTTCAGAGAATGGAAAGTAAGAGAATTGATGGATTATCATTGCATTTGTTTAGAATGGTCCTGGTAGCCTATGCCAACATATTGCTGGGGAGAGAAGTCTATGCATTATGCATTTTAGTGGTACTAATGGAAGCTAATGTAAGTACGGTAGTTTAAAATTTAGTGTTATGGTGTGGATCTTGCTTTCAAATATTTGGTAGAACTTGTCTTAGAGATAGCTTGATGTCTTATGGTACTATTTTAATCTGGTTTTATAAGCCCTGTCTTCTGTATATATTTTTATAAGCCATTAAGCAGTGCCAAATACAACATAATAACCGATAAATATTTGAATGACCCTAAATTAAAGGTACTCTACAATCTGCAGTGAGAAAGACCAAAACAAGATGCCTTTGAGAAATTAGCAGTATTATATCCTAAACTTTTTCATTTGTTTTGAAATATCACCTACAAAAAGAATATGCAGACTAAATGGCAAAGAGCAAAAGAAGCAGCTTCCTTATATTTCACTTACGGCTCATGAGATGACCAATAATATGTTGCTCGACCTCTCGGCACCCTATCCTAAATCCTTAAATGATACTGATATTAGCATTTCTAAGCAGTTTGAGATCGCCTCTTAAAATATGCTTTGAACTATTCAGGCTAAATGCAGCTGCTTTCTAAAACTCTACCAGTTTAAAGAATGGAAAATGGTGTTAATCTTGTGTAATTTTAGTGTGGGTTGTCAGGAATACCTCTAAGTAAAGAAAATGACTCTAATCTTCTTAAGCAATTTATTTTCTCAGCAACTTTGAAGCAGGAGTTAATTTATTCTGCCCATGTACATAGAACCTCTCTTACTAAAGAAATAGTTTGCTTATGGGAGGAAGTCAGGATAGCCATGAGATCATTTAAATTTAGACATTGGATAATATTAAAAATTATAAGATACTAAATTATTTTAGTTATAAGTCTTCTTAAGAAATATCCAACTCCACTAGCAATGGAGAAATAAAATCCCTGTTGCAAGGAAGAAATTTAGCCATAAAGTCAGAATGAGAGTTATTTGGTTGCTTTAAAAGGGAAGAAATCAAAGAGCTGGTCACTCCTTAACTAAGGATGCTTGGGTAGCAGGATGGGGTGGAGAATGGAAGGAGGTAGAAACCCAATTCTTTATGCTTTTATACTAAGCCACCCCTTTCCAATAAGCCTTAGTGGCATTTTCTTAGCCTGGCTAAGTCAGGATTCTGTCTGGATTTTTCACTACAGTAGGGTTTTAATCTTAGTTGATTGTTTCCACCTTCACCCCTGGTAATGAAGGTCTAGTGTTCTTTTCTAAAAAGGGAAGATGAAGATTCTTTCTAAAAAAACTTTTATAATTCTCTTAAGTTGTAATAAAATGGATTTTTTTGCATATGATTTTCAAGAGGAAACTAATTTTAATTGTATTTCCCCATGAAATATCTTAAGGAAACCCAGTAAATTTTTACACTATGTAAACAATAATGCAGTTTTCACATTGGAAAACACTTATTCTAAGTTCAAAGAGCATTGTCCCAGTGCATTGAAAAAGATTAATTTCATAGTGAATCATTTGATGACTATGTTTCCTATATTCATATCTTTTGATTATTATAATACTCTTCTAACTGGGTGGCCTGTATTCTTCTCACTCTAGCTAGTCTGTTTTCTATATTAATGTCAGTTATTTTCCTAAAAGTAAAAAATCCTATCTTGTCGTCATTTTTAGGCTGTTTCCACAGCTTCCTAGTATCTTAAAATAAAAGTCTGATCTCTCAACATAGCACATGTAGACCTGTACAGTGCAGCCCCAAATTGTCTTTCCAGTGCCATCTGCTGCTGCTGCTGCTCCACAGAACAAGATTCTTTGTTCCAACTATTTGCTCCTTCCCAAATATAGCAACACTTCCCATGCTATGCACTTTTTTTTTTTTTTGCGGTATCGGGGATTGAACCCAGGGGCATTCTACCTCGGCGCTACACCCCTGGCCCTATTTTTTATCCTTTATTTTGAAACCGGGTCTCACAAAGTTGCGGAGGGCCTCACTAAGTAGAGAGAGAGAGAGCGAGCGAGCGAGCTGAGGCTGGCCGCGAACCCAGATCCTCTGGTCTCGGCCTCCCAAAGTGCTGGGATTACAAGCGTGTGCCACCACACCCGGCTCATGCTATGCACTTTAATTTCCCATTCCTATTGGCTGACATTTACTTATATTACTATTGGCTCATTTACTTATATTAAGTGCCTTGTATATGTCTCTGCTGTCTCATTGCTCACATTCTATTATACTTATTTGATTAAATATCGGGATTATCTACTATGAGCTATTCAAGGGCATCCATTTTTATACCTCAGGTACCCATCAGTGCCTGACATTAACGGGCTTAAAAATGCAAGTGAATACTGTAAACTTGCCTTATCAAATTTATTTGGTAAATATACATCTCAACCAAGTTCCACAATAGTCCTTCCATGGATATTATCATGCTCTTCTACTTTTACATGAATTGCCAGGATAATTTTAGTATTAATATTTTAGAAGGTAAAGAGTCCTAGATGAAAAGCCTAAGTTAGAGGAATGAATAATGGGATGGAAAAGTGGTAGATACGTAGTTAAATATAAAAAAATATTGACTTAGAAAATATTAATTTTTTATCTTTGCATTTTATCTACATCATAAATGCACTGTGGAATTTCATTTAAAACTTAAAAAACGCTGTCAGGGTAACTATTCTCATTTTATAAATGAAGATTCTAGGACTTGAAGAAGTTAAGTAGCTTACTCGAGGTCATAAAAAGAATTCAACTTGTCTCACTTTGATTTCAAGGCCGTGGGATAACTACTTTGTTGATTCCTAATGGAAAGTGCCTCAGTTCTTTACTTTGCTTAACTCGTGGTTATTTAATTTCTACCTATCTAAATTTGTCTATATATTTCTAATACTCTATGATATTAGGAAAGTTGGGGAAAGACTCACTTTAAGAGCTATAATGATAATAGCTGTCCATCACTGAACACTGTGTACTAAGCATTTTATATCTTATCAACAAGTACTTATATTAGGATAAGTACTATTATTATTTTCAGTTTAGAGATGAGGACAAGCTGGGCGTGGTGGCACATGCTTGTAATCCCAATACTTGGGAGGCTGAGACAGGAGAATCACATGTTCGCGGCCAACCTCAGCAACTCAGTGAGGCTCTCAGCAACTTAGTGAGCCCTTGTTTCCAAATAAAAAATAAAATAGGACTGGAGGTGTAGCTCAGAGGTAGAATGCCCCTAGGTTCAGTCTCCAGTACCACACACACACACACACACACACACACACACACACACACACGAAAGAAAAAGATGAGGACAAAGAAATTGAGTGCAGTTAAGAAATTTGAAAAAGGGAAAACATGGAGTGTATATGTCTCTCCATGTTTAAGATTTAAGGCTGAACTTGAACCTGTGATCCTCTTGCCTCAGCCTCCCAAGTACTGGGATTACATGCATACACCTTTTCCTTATAGCTTCATTACCTCTGTACTCATTTATAAATAACGTAGTATAGTTTTGCCCTCTTTTGAACTTTATGAGAATAAAATCATACATATCTGTGTTTGTGTCTCCTCAATACTTTTTCTCAAATATTATTTGTTAATATTTCGTTTAGGATTTTTTGCATCTCTAGTTCAGTATGAGTTTGAAGTGTAAATTTCCATTTTCAAACTGTACTGTGATCTGGACTTTTGATACATGAATACATGCTTTTAGAACATTCTTTAAACTTCAAACACAGAAAACACATTTTGGGCTCACATTTTAAATGTGGTAGGGGAGTAGTCTTTGAGAAAACTCATGAACACAGCAAAGGAAGAAATCAATACAATGAGACAGTATGGAATAGGACGAAATATTTGCAAGCCATACATATAATAGTATATGCTACTTGCTAGGCACTGTCACAAATTACTCTTTACTTTTTTTTTGGTACTGGTGATTGAACCCAGAGGCATTCTACCTCCAAGCTACACTCCCAGCCCAATTTTATTTCTTATTTGGGAACAGTGTCTCACTGGGTTGCTGAGAGCTTCCCTAAGTTGCCGAGGCTGGCTTTGAACCTGCAATCCTCCTGTTTTGGCCTCCCAAGTACTGGGATTACAAGCATGAGCCACCACACCCGGCTTACCTATTATTCTTTTAATCATAAATTTTGACCAGTAAGTGTGTGTAGCCATTTCACAGGCAAAACCCACTGTGAAAGTATGGTCAAGATCGCAAGCTCAAATTTCTCATTAAAAATTGAAAATGGTCTACTTTGAAACTTTATACAAATTCAACATTTAGTATCTTATTTAGTAGTTATATTTTCTTTTTCTTATGATTAAAGAAAGATAATACATTTTTACTAATATTCCTAATCCTCTCCAGTTTACTTTAGTATATGAGTATCATTTTCTACATGTGAGGGGAGAAAGTTGAGCACACGTTATATGGGGCCACAGAGAGTGGGCGAGAGTATCAAGGCAAAACTCCTTGATATCTTTAGTCATTCTGCATTGTCAGGCTATACTTAAAACAAAAATTTATAAGCTATATAAAAAGTAAGTATCCATATTTACTTCCTTTTGTGCTTTTCTATTTCTCTCTCTCTTCTTTTTAGTTCATACCCCCATGCTCTGAATCTTCATTTGACAACTGACTTGATCAGTTCTATAGCCACAAAAAGTCTGAAGTCTTAAGTGGTTAGCTTCATAAAATGCTTCTATGACCTTTGCACTGAGGATTACTTAGTGTTCCCAAAAGAAAACTCACTAGGAGTCAGCCTTCAACTTCAGTGCCTCCTCTAGTTTCACAGTGAAATATATCCCTGCACTTATAACCTCCTCATACTTAGTCTAATTTTACTAGGCAGTCTTCATACCTTAGTGCTCTAGGAAAAGCTGGGCCTACCCAACCATTTTTTTCTGCCTATTTCTGGAGTTTTGGAATGCTTATTTTATCATGCAATTACTTTCTAGATGATAAAGTATTTTGATAATCAACTGAATTGCTCTAGTAATTGCAGTTGAATAGAATATCTCTTAGTAGGAGCTACTGGGAAATGTTTTATATGTCTTCCTTAATAAAACAAATTAACATAACATTTTCAATCCTTGATTACTGTGTTTACAATTGTGTTTCATGTAATCCAAGAGTAGACAAAACACTTTATCTTATCAGATGTGAGTTAGAACTGAGGTATCTACCAAACACTTTTAGGTGATTTCTGATGTGAGCATGGTTGTATAGTTGGGCATTTTCGCTGTGAGCGAAATGAAGGAGTCAATAAATGAATTAAAGACCACAGTAGAAACCACCTCTGGTAGGCTAGTCAACATGGAAAACAGAGTATCACTCTTGGAAGACAGTTCATTCAAAACTGAAAACACAGTCAACAATATAGAGAACACAATGTAACAACACGACCTGAACATTCAAGAAATATGGATAATATGAAATAACCTAACTTAGAGATCATAGGCATACAGACCAAGGGTATTAGAAATCATTTCAGAGAAATAATATCAGAGAATTTCCCAAACATTGAAAAACACTTGGATATCAATGTACAGGAGACATTCAGAACACCAACAGGACAAGATCAATAAAGGACTTCCCCACACCACATAATAATCAAAATGACTAACATAGAGGCCAAGGAAAGAATTTTAAAAGCAGCAAGAACAACAACAAAACAGGTGACATTCAGGGGAAAAACAATAATAATCACTCCAGACTTCTCAAGTCAAGTCATGAAAACCAGGAGGGGCTAGCATGATGTACTCCAGACCCTGAAAGAAAACAACTTCCAACCAAGACTGCTATATCCATCAAGGATATCATTCAAATTGATGGAGAAATAAAAATCTTCCAAGACAAGTAGAAATTAAAAGAATTCATGACTACCAAACTAGAACTAGAGAAAATACTTAAAGAAATAAAACACAAAGAAGAATAAAGAAGCAAATACCAGAACCAGAGAAGGGGCGAACTCCAACAGATGGGCAACTAAGCAAAGGACAAATAACGTTACATAAAAGAGAAACTAGAAGCCAAAATGTCAGGATACAAAAATCCTGTCTCAGTAACACTGCATGTCAAAGATCTTAACTCTCCAATTAAAAGACATAGACTGGCAATGTGGATTAAAGAACATAATCCAATTTATGCTGCTTGCAAGAATCTCACCTTACACCCAAAGAAAGCAGTACACTAAAGGTGAAAGGATGGAACAGGAGATTTCTGGTATTCCTTCTCTGTAAAACAAAGCACATGTTAGGTAAACAATTTCTATCTCCAGTAGATGGCACTGTTTGCTCTTAATACTTAAGGCAAAATCTGAAAATGTCCACGTGGCTTAGCTGGAGCATGAAACAAGCACTTATTTTTATAAAGATAGTTTAAAGTTTACATTTTCCTTTAATTTGCACAGAAAACTTTAGAGCAAGCTTTTTCTCTTCCCTGCTAAAACAGGTATTTAACTGATTGAAAACTTCTCCACAAAACAAGAGAACAGCAATAAATCCCGTAGCTGCACATATCACCATTTCCCATGAAAAACCATAGGAATTAGCGCCTGGTCTCCATTGCACTAGGCAGCCTCAGCTGCTGCTGCCGGGCCCAGCCTGGTCTGGCCACGTGGTCGGCGCCTAGGGTCGGGCTGCGCGGTGCAGGGGCCACCAACAGGCAAACCAACTTTCACAAATGAATAGACATACAGGCAAAACTATGAACAGAGGCAAAAACAAAACAAATAAAACACAGAGATGATCAAACAAAACAAAACAAATCCTGGGACCAGAAACCAGAATCCAGGAGGCCAGGGACATCTCCCCAGACCTCTGGAGACCAGGGTTACTGGTTGCATCCAGCCAACCCTGGTGTTCCAACGAGTCGACTCATCAGAACCAGATTGCCTCCCCCAAACATTGTCCAGTGACTCCTGTCCCCGGGACACTGTCCAAGGCCTGAGTGGGGTCTCTAAAAGATCTCGCTGGGGCCTCCAAATATGTTGCATGACAGGCAAGGAACAGAAAATTTGAGACCCCCGACTCAGTTAAGGCAGGAGGCATTTTATTAGCCACGGCAACTACCATTCTCCAGCAAGACAGAAAAATGGCAGCCACTAGTACTGCTCACAGTTTCCTCTTATAGAGAGCAGACGCAGAGATCATGGAGTATGCTTTAAATTAACCAATCATAGTAAATTTTTCCTTATTTAGAATCAAGGGGTTTGGGCAGACCCTACAGGCGGGAACCAATTTCGCAGGCTTTCTTGGCCAAAGGTCAGGAGGTCATTAGCATAGCTATATGGCCAAAAGGCAGGAGATCCTTAGTATTAGGGTAGAATATGAGGCTAAAAGCCAGGCATGGTGGTGCACGCTTGTAATCCTAGTACTTGGGAGGCGGAGACCGGAGGATCCGGGTTCGCGGCCAGCCTCAGCTACTTAGTGAGGCCCTCCGCAACTTCGTGAGACCCAGTTTCAAAATAAAGTATAAAAAATAGGGTCGGGGTGTAGCTTGGAGATAGAATGCCCCTGGGTTCCATCCCCAGTACCGCAAAAAAAAAAAAAAGGAAAATGGGGCTAAAAAATTACTTTTAAGGCATGTTATCACACACCCCACCTCCAACAGGAGGTTCACAGGTTGGAGACCAGCCTCAGCAATTTAGCCAGACTCTCAGCAACCTAGTGAGACCCTGTTTGAAAAATAGGGCTGGGAGTAGCTCAGAGGTAGAATGCCCATGAGTTCAATCCCCAGTGCCGTATTTTTAAAAAAAACTATTACATAAGCAAATTGTGCTTAGACTTGATTTCAAAGACAACATGAACTCAATCCGAAATTGAAAGTGATTATCTTACAATCAGCTGTGGAGTTCCTTTAGACAGTGAATCACCTTGAAGCCTGAGAGTGGTCCCCTTCCAAAGTGGAGGGAGGAGTGGCCATGCCCAGGAGACAATGAGTATCATTTGTGGAAAGGCTCCTTCAGGGGGACAAGTGTAAGTAAAACTCTTGGATTGGGGGGGCCTTAATGGCAAAACACTCTAGGATCTTTAGGAAGGGGAAACGGAGATGGTATATATGGGTCTTTAGTCTTTAATTTGGTTAAGAATGGAAACATTCCTATGTGACCTTGGGAACCAAGTGTGGGGCAATCTCAGTGAGACTTATCCCTTGATGAGGGAGCTCATTCTCCATGATCCAAGGCTGCCTAAGCAAGGTTGTGTACCACCAATGGACAAGCACAGTGTGACAGAGTACTGCTGTAGGATAGGAGAAATAAAATATTAGAAAGAAAGGAGATGAATTGGGAAGGAAGAGAAAATACAGTTTTAAGCCGGGTGTGGTGGTGCATGCTTATAATCTCAGTACTTGGGAGGCTGAGACAGGAGGATTGCAGGTTCACAGCCAGCCTCAGATACTTAGTGAGGCCCTCTGCAACTTGTTGAGATCCTGTTTCAACATGAGGAATAAAAGATAGGACTGGGGGTATACCTCAGAGGTAGAATGCCCCTGGGTTCAATCTCCAGTCCTGGAAAAAAAATATATATATATATAGTTTTAAAATCTAGAAACTTCATAATCCTTAACGTCACCTTACAGGGTCTATTCTTTCTTAGAAAAAAAGCCCCTAATGGGCCACACTTTTAGTTATAATAGCCTATCTGGCCTATCCTTTTCTTAGGCAAAGGTCTTCAATAGGATAGGCCAGATAGGCCTATACTTTTCAAATTATAATAGCCCATCTGGCCCATCCTTTTCTTAGGTCCTCAATAGGCCAGGCCTACACTTTTAATAATAATGGCCTATCATCACACCTGAATTCCTGGGATGCTGGACAAACAAACAAACAAAAAATCCCAAAGGAAGTCTCACCTTTTATCAAACCCAGGCATCACCCAGCACCCACCAATGAAATGGTGAGAACCTGAGAATTCAAAGAAAGGAGACCAGCCATCCCATGTTACCCCATCCCCACCATGTGTCCCTAGCCACCCCCTCTCTGGGTCCCCTATAAGAAAAGTATTGCAAAGATCCTAAGGGCCTCTCACACTCTCAAAGTGGCCCGCGTTCTCCCTTGAACGTGTATCCACACTTTTCCTAAATAGAACCTTTGTCTTTGACTGCTGTGTGCTGAAATTCTTTTCAACACAGGAGCCAAGGACCCTGAAGATCCTGAGGTGAGTTTTCCATCCCCAAACCTGGGAACTCCTCAAGACTCTCCACAGAATTATTGTGTTTTCCTGTGACAGTACTAACTTTCAACATTAACATCATGTAGCAGAAAGAAGTAATGGTAGAATCGTCCCTCTCTCTCTGAGAGAAGATGACAGAATGAATCTCATTTCTACTGGATTAAGCCAGTGATTTTAGAGAATTCAGAAGAAAAGAGGGAGTTGTTGAACTTGACACTAAAATGGCAGGTTTGGACTTAATTGGGAAAATAAAAAAGAAGTGAACGTATGTGTTTCCTGTTACAGGAAAACAGGATAAATTCCGTGGAGAGTCCTGAGGAGTTCCCAGGATTGGGGAAGGGAAACTCACCTCATGAACAGAATTTCAGCACATGCTGGTCAGAGACAAAGACAGTTTTATTTAGGAAAGTAAGAATACGTGTTCGAGGGAGAATGCAGGCCACCTTGAGAATGTGAGAGAGGCCTCTTATGGTTTCACAGTTCTTATTTTATAGGACCACCGTGAGGGGGTGGGTAGGGTAATACAGCAGGGGTGGAGGTCTGGACTTCTACCCCTTAATTTAAAAAAAATTAAAAAATTAAAAAAAAATTTAAAATTAAAAATTTTTTTAATTCTCAGATTCTTTTCCTCTTCACTAATGTCACTGTGATAACATGCCCTAAAAGTAATTTTTTAGTCTCGTTTTCTACCCTAAAATTAAACTCCCTGTCCTTACCACCCCAAGGACAAAGCCAGTTCCCCAAGGATGAAACCAGTCCCTGCCCTTATCACCCCTAGGACAATGCCCCAGAAACCAGTTCCTGCCCTTACCGCCCAAACCGACCTCCACCTGGGTGCTCAGCCCACACGCCTAGACCTACCCCCTTGTTTCTAAATAAGGAAAATTTACTGTGATTGGTCAATTTAGAGCATACCCCATGAACCCTGCTTGCTCCCTATAAAAGGAAACGGTGAACTGTACAAGAAGTTGCCATTTTGACCTGCTGGAGAGTGGTAACCCCGCGGTAATAAATGCTTCCGCCTTAACTAAGTCTGGTCGACCCTTTGTCCTAAACATGGGGTACAACCGTCACCTTGATCTTGCCCTTTTCATATCAACTCTTCTTCTCTGTATGAAGTCTTGACATGAAGGAAATCCAGGTACCTGGTTTGTTCTTACAGAAAGCAAAGACCTTCTTTGGATCATCCTGCCGAGCACTTCCTGTGAGCTTCCCTAGTATTGTCAATAGGAAGGGAATTACTTGAATATGGCAATCAGTGCTCTCCTGGGACACTGACTTTTGATACAGTAATCTAAAGATGGGAAAACCGTTGTTCCACTGAGAGTGGCGGCCATGGGGGATTGGGAAGACCTTGTGAGGTGGGCTGGTTTCACTTTCTCCATTTTTTCCTTCATCCCTCCCTTAGGTCTTATGAACTGCTCATATTATATTGGCTTTAACTTAAATGATCCAGGTTTGGTTTCTGTTGCTTATTGCTAAAGAATTCTAAATAATACGTAAGCCAAACCAGTGCCCTCCTTAACTTCCTATAAAGTCCTCTGGGGAAATACGTCCTGCCAGGAAAATAGATAGCTAAGCTGATAATGAATGTTCATTATGGGTTTAATCATGGAATGTGTTGTTCGTGCCAGATACTGCCTGCATTTTTATAAGAAATGCTTTAATGGAAGAAACATTGTGGTCATAATATGGTAAAGTCTTACTCGAACCTTTCCCAGAGACCATCCTGAACAATATTCTTGCAGTACCAAAGACTGCACTCACAGTTTATATTTTTGGCAGAAACCAAAAGAGCAAAGAAGGATTCAGAGAGAGGAAGAAAGCAGAATTTGGTTTCAGATCTATGCCCCGTAAAACACACGAAAGCTTTGGTAAACTTAATTTTAACTTAAACCTAGATCCTTTATTCTATTTTTTAATTTTGGGTCTCCAGTTTGAACTTCAATCTAGAGCTTTCAAAATTCCCACAAGATAAAAATAAGTTATATAATGCACAGTTTTTTAATAGTATTAAAAGTCTTAAGATTAAATGTTTCTTTTCATAACTTTTTAAAGTCAATGAAAAATAAACATCTAAAAATAATATACTTTTATTAAACCTTAAATCTGAAATAAGCCTTAAAATCAAGAAATAACTTAAATAAGCTTTTTTTTAAATTTTTTATTTTTTGGTGCTGGGGATTGAAACCAGGGGCATTCTACCTCTGAGCTACCTCCCCAGCCCTATTTTATTTTTTATTTTGAAACAGGGTCTCACTAGTTGCAGAGGGCCTCTCTAAGTTGCCAAGGCTTGCTTTGAACCTGTGATCCTCCTGTCTCAGCGTCCCAAGTACTGGGATCACAAGCCTGCGCCACCACGCCCGGCTCTTTTTTTTTTTTTTTTGCGGTACGGGGGATTGAACCCAGGGGCATTCTACCTCTGAGCTACACCCTGGCCCTATTTTTTATATTTTATTTTGAAACCGGGTCTCACAAAGTTGCGGAGGGCTTCACTAAGTAGCTGAGGCTGGCCGCGAACCTGGATCCTCCCGTCTCCACCTCCCAAGAACTGAGATTACAAGCGTGCGCCACCACGCCTGGCACACGCCCGGCTCTTAAATAATTTTTTTTAAAAAGTATTATTTTTGGGCTGGGGATATGACTCAGCAGTAGAGTGTTTGCCTAGCATGCATGAGGTCCTGTGTTCAATTCCCAGTACTGCAGAGATCAAAATAAACAACAAAGTAAAAAGCATTATTTTGTCTAAATATAAAAATATTTTAAAAGGTTATGGTTATGTTTATTTTGGCCTACATTTTCTTCTATTGATTTTTGGTTTCTGGTTGGTATATCCCATAATCATTTATTTTAAAACATCCTTTAAATAGTAAATAACAAATTGTTTTAGGAGTTATGTCCTATATGTTGGTATTGAATCGTTGTTTGTAGCTAAATGCAAACAGTATTTTAAAGTTCTATATTTTATTTTTAAACTATCATATACATGGAAGTAATCTGAATATCTGTGCTTTATATATTGAGCCTCGTTATTTTGCTGTTTTCTTCTATTCTGATTCCTCATTCTCATTAGCCAATTCCAACCATCCTCATAAGTGTTACTCCAGTCTGTTGCTCTCCCAGGAGATCCTCTAAGAACATTCCTGTGCAAACCTCCCTGTCTCTCACATTTGTCAAACATAGAATCATGGTTCCTTTGTGATCGTTTGTTGTCTTGTTATTCAGCATCCCACATACTTTCCCAGCTAGATTGTAAATTCCCTGAAATCAGGGACTGAGACAGTATAGCCACGTGATTTCCAGTCACGTACTCCATACCTAAATTGCCTTGGGCAGATGTCTGCTCAGTCACAATATCCCTGTGGGCACAGGACCCCACTTTTTTATTTTGCGGTACCGGGATTGAACCCAGGAGCATTCTACCTCTGAGCTACACCCTCAGCCATATTTTTTATTCTTTTTTTGGAAACAGGGTCTCACTAAGTTGCGGAGGGCCTCGCTAAGTAGCTGAGACTGGCCGCAAACCCGGATCCTCTGGTCTCAGCCTCCCAAGTACTGGGATTACAGGCGTGTGCCACCACGCCTGGCAGGACCCCACTTTTGCAAGTAGTTTTCTCTTCTGCTTAAACATACTCTAAAATAAATATCTGCATTTATTTTTTCAATAAAATCAAGCATCATTTGAATAGCATATTAGCACAGTTTACTGGATTTAATGCTGATTATATTTTCCTAAATGTATATTATCATCTCTACTTTATTGGTGAGGATACTTTTGCTCAAAGAAGTGAAGAATTTGCATTAGATAATATCTTAAGAGGTGGAGCCGAGCTTGACCCTAGGGTCCTCCAGCCACACCACAGTCCTTTGCATACTGCAGATACTACAGTAGTAATCCATGACTTGTCCTTTGCTTGAAATCTTTTTCTATATGGGACTTTTTGCATAGCAGCTATTAATTTCTTTGAGTTTCTCACCTGTTAATTTCCTTGCAAATTTCCCTCTTCCCGCCTGAAGAATTTTAAGAATGAGGAAGGGTGAGTTATATATCAGAGACCATTTCACTATGGCTAATCAAACTTTGAAACAAATGTCAGATTTCCGGCTTGACTTGCAAAGTCAGTCTCTGTTCATTCATGCTGGGCTTTTTGAGCTCTCTTCTCTGATCACCTTTCTGTGACTGCGACCAAGTCATCCTTTCCTGTTCACTGCTCCATTGTTTACTTCCTTTTCCCCTCAAGCCATCCAGTCTGTCCTTCCTCACAAAATATGTTTCTTGTTGGTTGAATCTGTTTTTAATTCTAGTCTTCAATCATCCTTCAGTGCCTGGAGTATGTACAGCTTGTCTGAGAACCCATTTGTAATTTTATCCCTTTACTTTAGATTTCTGCTCCCTCTCTCTCTTCCCTTTTAAAATCTAGTTCTATTGATTTTCGTATGGCATTATCTCTTTATCTATGCTTGTTCAAACTTTACTATTTTTCTTTGCTGACCATAGCAGAACAACTTTATCTGTTCACATCACATGTGTATGGTATAGGTTCATTCCATAATTTAACTAGCAAAGTAGGTAAGTAGGAAAAAAAGCCTATCTCTGTCTCTTTTTATCAATGTGAATTTAAAAACTAGGGTTTTATATTTTTTAATGAATATAGAATTCTAGGAGTAGGTAACATTTGGTTAAGATAGAAATTTCTATGAAAACTCTGGTTGACTTTAATCCTATATTGAGATAAATAAACAGACTCTGATGTAAATGATTGGCCCAGTGTCTGCAAAAAGCTAGAGTATCTTTCTCTGTGTATAGGGAGCTCATGATACCATTTATTCCTGTATCCTGATTGCTTTTTTCTCATGGCAGTATTTAGTTTGTTATGACCCAAGGTGACCCAACTTCTCGAGTTGAAGTGTTTTCCCCTTGGCCTAGAGCATAAAAAACAAAACTTCATATTCTTACATTTGAAACCAAATGTCTTATTTCAGGATCCCAGCAGTAATTTAGATTATGCATTATAGTTTAAAATATACAAGACTAGTTGACATACTTAATTCTAGAAAAGTAGGAATATTGTATCAGAGTCTCCACTATATTTGTCCACCTCTTTACTTAAAAATTTTGTTTGTTTAGCCAGGCATGGTGGCACATTGGGAGGCTGAGACAGGAGGATCACAGGTTGGAAGACAGCCTGAGGAAGTAGTGAGACTCTCATCAACCTAGCAAGACTCTGTTTCAAAATAAAAATAAAATTGGGCTGGAGGTGTAGCTAGCTCAGAGGTAGAATGCCCCTGGGTTCAATCCCCCATACCAAAAAAAAAAAGTTTTGAAATGTCTCTCCTATTTTTTCTTCTAGTAGTTTCATATTTCAGGACATACATTTAGGTCTTTGATCCATTTTGAGTCTTTTTTTTTAAATAGGGTAAGAGGTGGGAGTCTAGATTCAATATTCTGCATATAAACATTCAGATTTCTAGCCAGGTGTAGTGGTGCATGCCAGTAATCCCAGTACTTGGAAGGCTGAGACTGGAGGATCGCAGGTTCAAGGACAGCCTCAGCAGCTAGTGAGACTCTCATCAACTTAGTGAGACCCTGTTTAAAAATAAAAATAAAATAGGTCTGGGGGTGTAGCTTAGAGGAAGAATGTCCCTGGGTTCAATCCCCAGTACCACAAAAAAAAAAAGAAAGAAAAGAAAAGAATTCAGTTTTCTCAGCACCATTTATTGAAGAGGCTATCCTTTCTCCAAAGTATGTTTTGGCACCTTTGTTGAGAATCAGTTGGCTCTAAATGCATGGGGTCATTTCTAGATACTATTCAGTTTCAGTGGTCTGTGTGTTTTGATTGCTATGGCTCTGTAGTATACCTTTAAATCAGGTATTGTGATGTCTCCGGCTTTATTCCTTTTGCCTAAGATTGTTTTGGCTATTTGGGGCCTTTTGTACTTTCATATAAAATTTAATTTTTATTTTCTAGTTTTGTGAAGATTGTCATTGGCATTTTGATGAGGGTTGCCTTGAATCTGTTAATTTTCTTTGAGTGGTATGCACATCTTAACAATATTAATTATTATACTCTCTGAACATGATTCCATCTTTATATGCTCTTTAATTTTTTCATCAGAACTTTAAATTTTTGATAGTGGAGGTTTTTCACTTCCTTGGTTAAATTTATTCCTTGGCCGTTATTTTATTTGGTTTGGTTTGGTAGCTATAGTGAATGAGATTCCTTTTCAAGATTTCTTTCTCAACAATCTCATTATTGGTATATAAAATGCATTTTAGAGAATGTTCCATTTGCTGATGAAAAGAATGCATTTTACAGCTGTTGATGAAATGTTCTACAAATGTCTGTAAGTCCATCTGATGAAGAGTATAGTTTAACTTTGATGTTTCTTTGTTGATTTTTTTTCTGGGTGATATGTCATTGATGAAAGTAGTTTTTTGAAGTCTCCCACTATTCTTGTATTGGCTTCCATCTCTTTCTTTAGATCTAATAATATATACTTTATAAAAGAAGTCTCTCTGACATGAGATGAATATACATTTATGATTGGTCTATCTTTTTGTTGAGTTAATCCTTTGCTCTCTTTGTATCTTTCTTATAGTTTTTGTCTTTAGGTCACTTTCAGACTGTGTATATTTACTGGTAAGGTGAGTTTCTTGTAGGCAGCATATGACTGGGTCTTGTGTTTGTATCCATGCAATCAATCTAATTACATTTAACGTTATGGATATATAAGGACTTACTCAGACATTTTGCCAAATTTCTTTATTTTTTAAAAATATATTCATTTATTGGTGCATTGTAGTTATACATTTTGATAAGTGTCAGACTATCAGAAGCATGCATGCACACATTGTTGATTTAGCCCTCCCTCAAATCCCACCCTATTCCCTCCCCTTTCCCTCCTTTTTGTGCTCAGTATAGTGATTGACTTTGATAAATTTGTGTATATACATCGTATGCATTAGTGGGTTTCCCTCTTCCCCCCTCCCATCTCCCTCAGTTAGGTCCCCTTCTTGCTCATCTAAAGTTTTCTTCTTTGTCTGGACTCCCTTCTAAGTCCCATTCTCCCTAGCTTCCACATATTAGGGAGAACATCTGACTTTTCACTCTTTGTGACTGACTAATCTCACTTAGCATAATGTTCTCCAGTTCCCTCCATTTCCCTGTAAATGATGTAATTTTGTTCTTCATGGCTGCATATAATTCCATTGTGTACATATCCCATAGTCTTGTAATCCATTCATCAGTTGATGGGCATCTTGGCTAGTTGCAAAGTTTGGCAATTGTGAATTGTGCAGCTATAAACATAGATACACATGCATTAGTTTGGTAGTTTGGTTTCAGTTCTTTTGGGTAGAGGCCTAGGGGTGGTATCGCTGGGTCATATGGTAGGTTCATTCCCATTCTTCTGAGGATCCTCCACACTGTTTTCCAAAGTGGTTGCACTAATTTGCAATCCCACCAACAGTGTATTAGAGTTCCTACTTCTCCACATCCTCGCCAGCATTTGTTGTTGTTTGTGTTTTTAATGATTGCTATTCTAATTGGGGTTAGGTGAAATCTCAGGGTAGTTTTGATTTGCATCTCTCTGATTGCTAATGATGTTGAACATTTTTTCATACATTTATTGGCCATTTGTATTTCTTCTTCTGTGAAGTGTCTATTTAATTCATTTGCCCATTTTTTGATTGGGCTATTTGTTATTTTAATGGTGATTTTTTTAAGTTCTCTGTATATTCTAAATATGAGTCCTCTATCAGAGGAGTAGCTGGCAAAAATCTTCTCCCATTCTGTCGACTCTCTGTTGAGGTTCTTGATTGTTTCCTTTGCTGCACAGAAGCTCTTCAGTTTAATGCAATCCCATGTATTGATCTTCATTTTAATTTCCTATACCTTTAGGGTCTTGTTGAGGAAGTCTTTACCTGTGTCTATGTGTTGAAGTATTGGACCTATGCCCTCTTCCAGGCCCTCCTGGCTTTCATGACTTCATTTGGGAGTGATTCTTATTGGTTTGCCTCTGAATGTTACTTGGTCTTTTACTCTCACTGTCTTTAAGATTCTCTCCTTGGGAGATTGAAATAAAATCGCAGTATATAAAAAAAGATTCTCTCCTTGGCCTCAACATTAGTCAATTTGATTATTATGTGGCATGGTGAACCTCTTCTCTGATCTTGTCTATTAGGGTTTCTATATGTTTCCTGTACCTGTGTGTCGTCCTCTTTTTCTATGTTTGGAAAATTTTCTAATATTACTTCTTTTACTAGATTATTGATTCCTTTGGTTTCAGCTTCTATTCCCTCTTCTATGCCTATTATTCTTAGGTTTGCTCTTTTAAGACTGGCTGAGATCTCTTCAATGTCCAATTGATGCTGTCGAATTGTCTTTTCTAAATTATATACTATGCGTTTATTTTTGGAGAGGTCATCTTCTAAGAGTGAGATTCTGTTTTCCATATGGTGTAGTCTATTGTTGATGGTCTGTATTGATGTCTTCATTTCAATTATTGCATCCTTCAGTTCCTTCAGAGCTTCTTTTTGATTCCTGTTCAGGGTGTCAGATTCTTTGTTTATTTGAGCCTTCTTTGCTTTCAGTCTCTCTCTGAATTCTTTTTGGAAATTCTGTATCATTTCTACTATTAAAGTTCTGAATTGTCCTTCTGGCAATCTTTGCACTTCTGTGTTGACGCTGGGTGTTCTCCCCCTGGGGTGGCTCATTAACTATCATTGAGTGCTGCTCTTAATCTCTAGGTGAGTGGGTGGGCTCAGCCACTGCCGCAGGTTCTGATCAGGCCACCGGGCACTTGGGACTCTGCCGAGCATGGCTCAAACTGCTGCTTGCTTTTGTCGCTGATGCTCTGCAGTGCTAGAACAAATCCCTGGTCTTTGTTGTTGGCCCGCAGAAGCCGCAATTCCAGTAGCCACCTGCGCGGTCTGACCAAGATGGCGCTGCTGCCACTTCTGCCAACATAGCAGTTCAGGTCTGTGTTGCGCGTGGAGCGAGTCACTGCTCGCCTTCACTCTGCTATTCTGCAGTTTTTGGACTCACAACAGGTCACTGGCATCTCCGTTGGTCTTGTGTGGAAGCCACAATGCTGGTGGCCGCCGGTAAGGTCCTGCCAAATGGCGCTGCCACAGCCATTGTTGCCGCCGCCGTTTGGTCTCTCGAGCATGGAGCGAGCTGCTGCTTGCTTTCGTCTCTGCTGATCTGCAGTTGAACTCACAGCAGGTCTCTGGCTTCTCTGCCGGCGGCGTGTGGAGCCGCGATGTCAGTAGCGGTGGCGTGGTCCAGCCAAGATGGCGCTGCCGCCGTTCCTTAGGTAAGGCGATTGGACCTTTTTACTTTCCTCTGTTTTGTCTTCTGCCTTTGATTCCATCACATTTCAAATTTTTTGTTGTTTAGTTCAAGTTTTTGTTGCTTTTCTTCTCCTGTTGAGAAGTTGCTTTCACGGCGATTGAGATCCAAGTTTCAGAGAGATCGTAACGTGGTATCTCCCTTAGTCGCCCTCTTCGACCACATTCCCGTCAAATTTCTTGTGTGTCTTGAATATCTATTTTTCTAATTTTCCTTTCTCATTCATATTTGTGTTTTGGTGTTTTATTGCATCTTCCCAGCCAAGGGTATATGAAATTCCATGCCGGTCTCTTGCTATGCTACTAATTATAGCTATGGTCTAAATATACTGGGATCCCTAGGATCACTGGGTTTTTAGCTCAATAATAAGCCCCATTTTTATTGTTGATTACCCATACCTGTTACTCAAAGCTTTCTAGCTGGAACATGAACCCTTGCTATTCGGCTCTTTGGCTTGTTTCTGAACTTATGTTGCCAGAATTTCTTTTCTTTTTTTTTTTTTGTCGTACTGGGGATCCAACCCAGGGGCATTGTTACACCAAGCTACACCCCCAGCCCTATTTTATTCTTTATTTTGAAATAGGGTCTCACTAGGTTGTGGAAAGCCTCACTAAATTGCTGACGGTGGCTGTGAACCTGTGATCCTCCTGTCTCATCCTCCCAAGTACTGGGATTAATTAATTAATTAAAGACAGAGAATATTGGTTCTCTGTCAAAATGTAAAATCAAAGAGAGGATAAATGGTTTTGTCAGAGTAAAACTAAAACCCAATTTAGATTTCCTTTCCTAGTTTGTTTTTTCCTTTTTCTTTTGTACAGAATAGCAAACATATGAAACAAGAAAAATAAAGCAGAGAGTGTGTGTGTGTGTGTGTGTGTGTGTGTGTGTGTTTGTGTGTGAGCCTGTGCATGTGCACACATGTGTATGGTACTGGAGACTGAACCCAGGGGGCTGTACCACTGAGCTACACCTCCAACCCTATCCTATTTTATTTTGAAACAGGATCTCACTAAGTTACCACACACTGGCCCCAAAACTGTCTCAGTTTCCCAAGTACTGGGATTCTAGGCATGCACCACTGCATTTGGCTGAGTTTTTGTTTTTTAAATAATAGAAAACTAGTCAGGCGTGGTGGTGCACATCTGTAATGCCAGTACGTGGGAGGCTGAGACAGGAGGATTGCAGGTTTGAGGCCAGCCTTGGCAACTTAGTGAGACCCTCAGCAACTTAGTGAGACCCTATTTCAAAATAAAATGGAAAGAAGCCTGGGGGTGTAACTTGGAGGTAGAATGCCCGTGGGTTCAATCCCCAGCGCACACAGAGAGAGAGAGAGAGAGAGAGAGAAATGGCTAAAAATCTGAGGTCTAAGGCCTCTTTGCAATGGAAAACATTGGGGCCTCCTTGTAGTACTCATCTACTTTGGCTCTGGTACAGCCATGGTTGTTGGAATAATTTCTGCTTCCCACTTTGTGTGTCCTTGGTACTGGACACAAATCTAGCCCTCCTTTCTAGTAGCTCTCCTGCTTCCTTCCTCTCTTTCCTTTCCCTGACTCCAGATCCCTGGCTTTACATCTGTCATTAAAGGGATAGCATTACTCCAGGCTGCCTATGTACGCAGCTGAACGAAGATAAGCACCCTCTCATTCTTATTTGGCATAAGAACATGTATGTAAATTAGCATTTACCTTCCTGTGTTCTGTGACCATAGCTCTAAGTTTAAAATGTTTCGCAATTATTTTAGTTATGATGAATACAAAAATGATAAAACACGAACATATGTATTTTCGTACAGGAATGGGAAATGTTAAAATAAACTTTTATAGGTAATATGACAATGAGATGGGCATAGGGCTATTTCTCCTAACTAGTTTGTATCCATGGCTGGGCATTAGTTAAAGCAAGTTGTGCCCTAGACAGCACACGTAGTAACATTCAAGGGAACTTAAGTGTCATGAAAGGGGCGATGGCGGAGGAAAACCTGCTTCTTTAGCAAAGGCACATTCTCAGTCAGAGTCTTAGGACATCGTAGGGTCTTTATAAAAAATGATTGCCTGGAAAGTATCTCTGTCTTTGTGCCACCTGGGGGATAAGCATAAGTCCATCTGAAGACTGTAAGAACAGAGTGGCTCTTAGCCTCCCCTGTCCCCTGCTCTCAATTAGAAGCCAAAGACCTTCTTTCATACAGTAGCCCCTGGGACAAACTGAGCTCATTGTCTGTGGAATGCTAATTTCATGGTATCTAGAAACAACCAATAGACCCCAAGAGTATTCCAGAGAATCCAGAGTTTCTTCATAAAATGCCAGAAGTCATGGATTTGTGTGTGGACTAAGTTAATCTATAGGCAATGGTTATTTGCTTTAGGGACAGTAATTTATTTTAGAAAAGAATATAATCTTCAAATACATTTTATATATTTATTATCCTCAGAAATTTAACTCCAAAGTAAAACTATGTCTTAAATGTTCAGATTTTCTCACAATTTTTCAGAGTGATTCTCCTTTCTATCCTCCTTATCCTGATTTTTTATTGTCCTTTTCCTTCTTTTATTTATTTTTATTTTGAAATTAGGTCTTGCTAGGTTGCTGAGATTTTCTCTATGTTGCCGAGGCTGGCCTCAAACCTGTGATCCTCCTGTCTCAGCCTCCCAAGTACTGGGATTACAGGCGTGTACCACCACACCTGGCTCCTTTTGCTTTTTTTAATTTGAAAAAAAAATCAGAAAAGGAAGAAATTAATAACGACCCACATCCCATAACCCAGAACTAATAGTTGTTAACATTTTGGCTTTTTTTTAAAATTTTCTCTGTGTTATGTAGTCTTTTAAAGGATTGAATAAGTAGCATATCTTATTAATTTCCTGTGGCTGCTATCACACATTACCACAGACTGGATGACTTTCCAGATCTATGCTCTCACAGTCCCGGAGGCCCTATGCCTGAAGTGAGCTTCACTGGGCTGAAACAGAGATGTCCTCAGGGCTTGCTGCCTCCAGAAAGTCTCCAGTTTCTGGGTGTTGCTGCCACTTCTTGGTTTATGACTGTATCCCTCCAGTCTTCAAGGTCAGCATCTTCAGTCTCTCTCTGGTCTATCCTCACACTAGACTCTCCTCTGTGTGTCTGTGTCACACGTCCCTCTACTTCTGTTTTCTTTCTTTCTTTTTTTTTTTTTTTTGGTACTGGGGATTGAACTCAGCGGTATTCTATTTCTGAGCCCTTTTTTACTTTTTATTTTATTTTTGTGGTACTGGGGGTTGAACCCAGGGGCATTCTACCTCCGAGCTACACCCTCAGCCCTATTTTATATTTTATTTTGAAACAGGGTCTCACTAAGTTGCAAGGGCCTCACTAAGTAGCTGAGGCTGGCCGCGCACCTGTGGTCCTCCTGTCTCAGCCTCCCAAGTACTGGGATTACAAGTATGCGCTGTATCTGAGAGGTGGGAGAGCCGGACTTTCAGGTTAATGACTTTGAACTCTGAGCCCTGTTTCTCTCTGCTGTACCATAGACACCTGCAGTTTTGTTGCACTGCGGCTCTTTTTTAGTTTTGTTACTCTCAAGTATATAAAAAATCAAATTAGGTTGTGTGATAACAATGTAGCCATAAAAGTATATTAAAAATGTGGCAGTGAAGAATATGCTTTCTGATTAAAACTAGAAAAATATCGTACGATTGGTCAGAGTCAGATCATGGAAAGGATATGGTTTGTAATAGAACTACTCAAATAACAAAGGTGAATTTTTCATTTTCATGATGCTTTTCGTGTTTGTAAAAAGTCAGTATGACCCATACAACAATTTTATGAATCAGATATTTTTATAAACCTCATATACAATTGATGGGCCTGAGACTTAGGAAGACTAAATGACTTTTCCTGGGAAATGTGCCCTGTGAGTTGCATAGAGGGTCTCAAACTCTGGTGCTTGACTTTTTCTATGGCAGCGTGCCTGTCTGAGTAGTAAGCATGTAAATTGTATAAATGGAGAGAAAGGGAGAGGAAGCTGTCCAGTTTTCACCTAGTCTTAAAATACACCCCCCTTTTTGACCTAAATATTCTTTCTCTATTCCAAATTAGTGTTACATTTATTTTATTGGGAGAGTAGTTGGTGGTTTCAGGCTTTTCTATCGATCTCCATTAGAGTGGATTCATTTACTACAGTTAATTACTTCAATTTAGCCACTTTGGAAGAGCTAGAAGAGGTTGAGAACAGAGAAAATCAATTTTAATAGGAAACAGGGATTCACCTTGAAGGGAGTCATGGTGCTGCACCCAGGACGATGGGGAGAGGGGATCTGAGGGTTCAAAGGGTAAGAAAAAGGGCTCCACATAAATTTAGACCACTCTTTCCTGTGGTAAGGGCCAGACAAGAAACCTGGGATGGATGTAAGTCAAGGCTAGGGTCAGAAAAATGATCCTGTGATTCAGTTTTCTCTCCTGCCTCATTCATCTTGTCCTGCTTCTGCTAGATTTTCAAAGTCGTTGCCAAAAGGTAAGGTTACGGGAATGATGGAGCCCTTTTGTTGGAGTTTGTTAATAGAACAATCTGTGGCAGTTAAGATGGACAGGGCTGAACTGAGGTGGTGGGAGGCAGAGTCAGAAGCTGTCCCAGGGCTTGGTTCTGTCATTAATGGGAAACAGACGTTAAAATACCTCTCAAAATGCTCACATCGACCCCAGATATGCTAGGCACTATTATGGTATTCTTTCTTCTGTCTTTTTACTATGACGATGAATGAAGACCCTTTCAAAGAAGGCAACATCATTTTTACAAAACACTCTACTCAGTGAAGACTCGGGAATTAAAATTAGGGAGTTCTTCCTTAGGATTGGGTTACACACCAGTGCATGCACATATTTTCATTTCGCAGAACTACTCTTCACAGTGACCCAAAGGGCAATGAGGAATTTTATGTAGGATGAGAGGGTTCTTTATGACAATGGCCTCATGTTTGGTGGAGAAATTTTACCTAAAACTGAAATATAATGAAGGACTTACTGATTCTGTTTTCAATTTAATAACTTCATGTCCTTAAAATATGAACACTTATTTAAAAATCTGAGCTTTACCTTTCCAAGTAGAATAGCCTTTCCTCACAAATTCCTCCTCATTCATTGAGTTTTTTCCTAGTTAGAAATTAAGATTTCCTACTAATAAATTAAGGATTCCATTCCTTAATCATTTATATTCACTTGATGAAAGGATTATGTGACAATTAGAGATAAAGCCAAACTAAAGAATAAAGAATATAATTTTTTTATTAAACAATGTTCAAAAACAATTTTGTAGAAAGACAAATTTAAAATAAACACCCTAAATTTGGGGGTATAGTTTTCTCTAATTTTATATTGGACTACATTATTAATCAGTAGGCTATAATTTATGAGATAAGTCAATAACTGCCCATGGGAAAGTATAATCTGTAGATGAATAGCTGAACACTTCGTTTGGGTGAATTCAACATATATTTTACCATTTTGTAAGTTTGCCCAGCTTGATTGTAAATACTGCTTTCAGGGAATTTGCCAGAATAATATATATTAAGTTTACATATGGTTATTTTCATATAACACACGCTCCTTAATTTGAGAGCACGTTTAGACTAAAATGTTCTAGCAGTTCACAGTGAGGTGAAGAACAGTCGCTTTTCTGTTCCAAGACAAATGCTTGACAAATGAAAAAACTACTCCTCATTTTTTGTTTTTGTTGTTTTTTTTTTTAACCAAAGGACAAGTTAATTTAAATACTATCTGAAACTTAGTAAAGACAATTTTCTAGTATCTGGGTCAGTACTTTCTTGGCCCATATTTGGTATTCTCTCTTTAATTGTGGACTTGTAAATTCATGCATAGCTTACGTCAGTTCAAAGTGACTACCAGGGAAAGGCTGCAGGCTATTAGGTAGAGATTACAATTATGTTCTTATTTCCCTTGTAGAAAGGGCCAATTGTGAAGTGCTTCCACAGAGAATCGTCCTAGTCTCTGGGTTGTGCACGAGGTTGAAGCCCTGGTGATTAGCTGGGTTGCCTTTGAAGTGCTGGAGAGAGTAATATATATCTTATTAACCTTGTCACTTATCTTCTGAACTCTGAAAATTCTGACTTATCTTGAAAGCAAAAAAGGTGATTCCTAAATTTTCAAAAGATGAGCAGGACAGAAGATTACATTTGTGGCTATTTCCTTTTCTGTATATTGTTTATTTTAAGGATGGTAGTACAATGCCTCATCGTGTATTTAAAATCATTTATAATATTTCAGTCAAGGAAAGGTGGAGTTGGCAGCAATTCCAATTAGTTCAGATCCAGGCAAATTCATTAAATCACAATTATGATTTAGACAGCCTATGTAATTGTGATTTAACTAGCATATGTTGCATCTTATTTCTAGACTATTTAAATTTTTGTTAATAAGCACATTTACAGTAGAACGGGAGGCAATATTTAACCAACTCAAATATTTCTTTAAAGCTTTAGTACAGCAATTATGGGCACACATATTGTGTTGCTAAATAGAAATATTGTGTATGTTAAGTTGAACAGGGCATCTATTTAAAAATACATTGAAGCAATTCTACCTCATGTCTGTGAGCAACAAATTTGTTTTTCTTTAGTTTTGTCTGAAAGGCTCCTGACTTTTTGAAATCGTATTCATATATAGTCTGGGCACCCCTTGGGCTCATGAAGGAATGATAGGGAATACTCATTCCTATCAGAAGAAAAAGGACCTGAAGAAGCAGAAACACACTGATGAGAAAGCCAAGAAGAGATTATTGTCAAGGTTGCAAGAAGCAGTGCATGCCGACAGTGTTAAAAGCACCAGAAAGTCCAGTAGAATGAAGACTAAAAAGCTCACGTTGCATTTGGCACCTTGGGATTCACTGGCGACATTTCTGAGAACACTTTTTATGGAATGGTATGATGGGGAATCACATTGCCTAGGCTGAAAAAGAAAATGCAAATTGAAAACTTAGAGACAAAAGATCAGGTTAATTTTTAAAGTCTTAATGGTTAGGGAAGGGGAGAGGAGTGGCAGAGGAAACCCCAGGACTAAGGGAGAGTTCTGAGGAAGAAAGACATTGAGCATGTTCATATAGAGACGGTAAGCTATGGTCAGCGGTGAGGAGTTAAAAAGAAGCAAGAAGAGAAGCGATCAAAAGAATTCCTAAAAGTTACAAAATTGTTACAAAATTAGCCCCCCTTTTTTCTTGCTTTGTGTGCTCTCCTGTTTCTGGCATTTGTGCATTTTTATTATTTTTTATACTTTTATAGGTACATTATAGTCTCCCATCATAATGTAGTTAACAGTGGTAGTGACGTACATGCACACAGCACTTGGTGGGCTTTCCCCGACTCCCTCCCCACTCCCCCCTTCCCCATACAGGACACTGAGATTGGCATTGGTGTTACTTATGTACCTAATGTCAATGAAAGTTCTTTCATTGATCCTCCCTCTCCCCACCTCCCCTGGACCACCTCCCTGGCTCCAATGGAGTTTCTCCCACAACCTATTTTAAAGATCAACTCCCATCATTCTTTCTCCTTATCAAATTTCACCCAGTTGGGATGTGTTTCCTATTTTCTATTCTTTCCAAGTAGTAAGATTGATATTATTTCTTAAGTATTTGGTTGACTTTATCAGTAACCACTGTGATTAAAATTTTCTTTTTGTATCCTTCTGTGTTCTTTTAATTATTTTTACATATTTGTTTCTCCTTTTAGTTTTTAATCAAATGTTGCTTTGTATAGTTTGAGACTATCTATTACACACATACGAATTTGAATTTTACATCTTCCCAGTGACTAATACTTATACCACAATAAAATGTCTCTCTATCTCTAGCAATGCTTCTGCCTTAAGGTTTACCCTGAGGTAGTTATTTAAGTATGGCTGTTGCAATTATTGCTTTTTAATAGTTGGTATTTGCATGGCATATCCTTGTTTACTTGAGGTGTCATTTGTAAACACATAACTGTTGTTTAATTCATTCTAATAATCTTTGGTTTTAACTGAAGTATTCAGATTGTTTTTATTAATTTTTGGCATATTTAGCTTAAATCTATTACTTATTTATTTTCTTGTGTTTTATATTCCCTTTTCTTTCCTTAGAGCTAATCAAGTAATTCTTATTATTCCACTTTTTTTTTCCTTTTTTTGTGGTACTGGGGATTGAACCCAGGGGGATTCTATCTCCAAGCTACACCCCCAGCCCTATTTTTTATTCTTTATTTTGAAACAGGGTCTCACTAAGTTGTGGAGGGCCTCACTAAGTAGCTGAGACTAGCCACGAACCTGCGATGTTCCTGTCTCAGCTTCCCAAGTACTGGGATTACAAGTGTGTGCCAACATGCCTGGCTTCGTTCCACTTTTAAAAATTTTAGTAAGAAGCAAAAGTATGAGAAATCATGCTCACTTTATACTTTGATTTTGTACTTCCATGGAATCATGTTTTTGTGCTTACTTTTTAATAGGTATTATAAAAATAAAGCTATTTGATTTGATCAAAATTTCTGAGAAGTTAATCTGGAAAGTTTATCACAGCATTTTCTAGTATCTTCAGGTGAAACTAGTGAAGGTTGAAATGTTTCAAAGCAGGTAGGGAGTCATACCTGAAGTAAAAGAAGCAGGTCTCACTCTTGATCCCTCTTGTAGGTAAGAGGTGATTATGATTAAGTTTTATCGTTGCCAATGAACTGTTAAGATCCTGATTCCTTTTATAGGAAAAGTCTGTCTCAAATCAATAGGGTAAAAGGTAGGAAAATTAAGTTGAAGTCATGACTATGTTATTTCTGAAGTAAATAATTATGGAATAATGACCATATAACTATCTCAATATGAAAAGGGTCAGTTGCTCCTTTAAATAATACTTCAGAAGTAACTCCATGATTATTGTGTATGTTGGTTCTTATTTTCTCTATTGAATTAGTATAAGGACAGTGCAAAAAATATAGAGCTCTTCCCTTTTTGTTCCAATGCGTTTTAAAAAAATATTTATGCCTATCAGAGCAGGGGAACTAAATGTCATTGCCTATTAGAATCTTGCTTCATTCTCTCAATCCGCGTGGACTGCAGAAGACGATTATGAGGTTACCTGAAACTTGGAATTTATTTTGTTTGAAATTTCAGTTTTGGTTGCAGTCATCTAATTCAGTTGAGGCAAAGGGAATTTGGATTGTAATTCAAGCCTTTCCCCACATAGACTTCAAACCTGGCTTTAATTTCCTCACATGTTGGTTAAGAGTTCATAAAATGTTTGCATGTGGTTGCTTCTGTGAAGTGAAATAATGCCAGTGTGTTTTACAGTTTCCCAGGAACCAGAAATTCTGTGTCCCGGGGGAATTTTTGTTCTACTGATGGTAAGAAAAGTGATGATACAAATGATGTAAGATAGATTATTTCTCCTCTTCTATCTTTGTTTCATCCTATTCTCAAATGAGATCAAACAACATCAATGGTCTTTTTTTTTTTAGTGGTACTGGGGATTGAACCCAGGGGCATTCTACCTCTGAGCTACACCCCCAGCCCTATTTTTTATTCCTTATTTTGAAACAGGGTCTTACTAAGTAGCTGAGGCTGGCCATGAAACTGCAATCCTCCCGTCTCAGCCTCTCAAGTTTTTGGTTTACAAGCGTGCGCCACCACACCCAGCAATTGTCTTCTGATATATGAGGTTTGTTAAGAATGATAAAGCAGACAGAATAAAAAGAAAACACATATTTGAAGTTAACTTTAAGCACAGAATACTTACTTAATATATGCTTATCTGGTGCTTACCACTGCCAGAGCTTGTGCTAAACATTTCCAAATATTAACTCATTTTGAGCTTCCTAACGTCCCTATAGGGTAGATGCTACTGTTGTTACCCACATTATACACACAAGGGAATTTAGACTTTGAGACCTGGATTCAAATTCTCCAATCTCTATTGTTTGCTGCCTAGTTGTTCTGCCTCTCAGTAAATGATGATGAATTCACTATATTGTAAGTAAAAATTAAAGGTCTGATAGATTGTAGTCTTCATAGTAAGTTCTTTGAACTATGATCAGTGTGTAGCACATTGGCCTATCTTTCTTATTAGAGGTGTCAGAAGTAAATTTTATGGCATTGTAAAAAAAAAAAAGATATATTTGAAAGCAGCTTGGCAAGGCGAATTTTACTTTTTGCAAAAAGGTATCCTGCCACCAGTGAGTCAGCATGCAGGAATAGCATGATGGAAGACTGCTGGACATTTTGTTTTCAGAGGGGGCTTCTGTGCTGTGCTCCTATTGGTGGGAACACAGCGTCACAGTCTTTACGCCATTGGCTGAAGGGGATCTGGGGGAGGGGCTGGCACTCATGATTTCCAGGAAATGCTATCCTTACAAAAATATGAGCACAGATAAGGTTACACGATGGCAGTTGTACAAAATGGAGCCCAAGTCAAGCTCTTCCTTTGATAGAAAAGATCTAATTATATTCTCATAGAGGTAAGAAATATAAGGGCAAAACATTTTCTGATGAATCTTTGTATTTTTTTGAGATTATTAGCAAACTATAACTGTTTAACTGTTTGCAATGGAATCTCATTTACAGATAGATTAATAATCCCAGTTATATCTGGGTGTGGTACACACACCTGTAATCCTAGTACTTGGGAGACTGAGACAGGAGGATTGTAGGTTCAAGGACAGCCTCAGCAAGGTGGCAAGACTCTCAGCAACTTAGTGAGACCCAGTTTCAATACAAAAAATAAAATCAGTCTGGGGGTATAGCTCGGAGGTAGAGGTTTAATCCCCAGTACTGAAGTAGAATAGGAAAAATAAAAAAATAATAGGCAAAAAAAAAGAAGACAAACTGGAAAGGAAGCAGGAATTAGTTTTAAAATACAGAAACTTCATAATCTTTATCTTCATCCTTCAGGGCCTGCTTCTTTCTTAGACAAAAACCCTCAGTAGACCCACACCCTTAATCATAATGCCCCTCTCTACACCTGAGCTTCCTGAGATGCTTAGTAAAGTAAGGATCCATAAGGAAGGTTAAGTTCAGGTGTCACCCAGCCACCACCCATCAATGCTGGGAACCTGAGGATTCTGAGTAATTAAAGACCTCTACCCCTGCTGTGCACCCCTACTCACCCCCTCATGGGGAGGGGGAATCTCCTATAAAAGAAGAACTGTGAGACTCCAAAGGCTCTCTCTCCTTCCCTCTTGAGATGGCCTTGAACACGTATCCCCCCCTTCCTAAATAAACCTGTCTTTGTCTCTGAGTGACGTATGCTGCAATTCTTTTCTGCCATGGAAGCCCCTTGCCCATCCTGAGTTCCTAAGGTGAGGAATGAACCCATCACCCCCTGACAGTACCACCAAAACAAAACAAACAAACAAAAACAAAAACAAAAAACAAGTACAAACCTAGTATTCCCCCTGAATTTGGCCTTTGACTTTTCAGATTGCCTAATTTCCACAGCCTTGATGGCCAAATTCACAATTCAGTATTCTCTAAGTCATATCGACAGTGGTGGTTTATTATAATAAAAGGTTATCAATTAAAATGGGCAAAGAAAAAGGCACTAGGGCGTAATCTAGAAAAGACAAGGTACAGGCTTTTAGGTTTCTTCTCCCAGTGGAGTCATAAGACAACAGATAGTGCTTACTTCTTTCAACAACAATGTGTGACAAGATGTGTGACCCAATCTCTCGTGTCCAGGGTTAGTACTGGGGCTCAGTCAGGTATACATGGAATGCCCCTCTGACCAACCTTAGATACTCAGTCTCTAGCTCCTCCAGGCTAAACAGACACAGCTGGCTTAGAGCCCCAGGTGAGCAAAAGCAGGCATTTCCATGAATCACATTCTTAGCAGAAACTCTGGCATAGCCCAGGTATACAAAGATACTTCTACCAGGCAGGATATTCCAACAGATTACTGGTTATCTCCCAGGAGCCAGCTGAGGGTCAGTCTTGAAGACCTTTGCAATGTACAGGATTTGGAGTCAACCCTTTACTACACATGTGTATATACACGCACATACTGCTATAGTCTAACTGCATCATTCAAGCCTTCCTGTTGAAATGTAATCTGCTTTGTGAGGGCTCCAACCCTCATGAAAGGCATTAGTGCCTTTACAAAAGAAAGGAGGGAGCTCTCCAGCCCCTTTTGCCAAGTGAGATAGCTTTCCCTCTTTCTGCCATTAAGGTCACAGCAAGAGGTGCCATTTTTGAAGCAGAGAGTAAGCCCTCACCAGACATTGAATCTGTTGTTGCCTTGATCTTGGACTTCTCAGTCTCTAGAATCGTAAGCAAACTTATAATACCCAATCTGATAATTTTGTTACAACAGCACAAATGGACTAAGACACAAATATTTGTGTGTGTGTGTTTGTGTGTGTGAGCGTGCGCATGCGCATGTATTTAAGATTTTGTGAGGATGGATCATAGGTTCGAGGCCAACCTTGACAATTTACTAAGACCCTATTTCAAAATAAAAAAATAAACCAGGATTGGAGGTGTAGCTCAAAGGTAGAATCCCCCTGGGTTAAATCTTCAGTATTGCAAAAAGAAAAGACATTTATAGACACACATGCACACATGTAAACATGCTTACACAAAGCAAACAATATTAAGTGTATAATTTATAATAAAAAGCTCACTTTATGGCACTTCTATATATAATTATTTCCTTGAATAGCTATTAATTTGGAAATCTGTATTTGATTATGTATCACAAAGTTGAGTGACTTCATCCAACTTCTTCCTATCCTGTATTTTTTTTCATAGTTTAATATAGAAAATTCTATTTCACTTATAAGTGTTACGTTCTGGGAAATCTGAAAAAGTCTGAGTAGTGAATTCCCCTATGCCTTTGGCTGAAGTTTGGGTGACTGGTCAGTGAGGGGTACAGGAGGGGTGCTCAAGGGTCCTCCTCACACTGAGTTCTGTGAGTTTAGGAATGGGGAAGGATTGGGTACCAACTGCCTCATAAAAGGCATTCTAATCTGGGCACAGTGGCTTACGCTTATAATCCAGTACTCGGGAGACTGAGACAGGAAAATTGCAAGTTCCAAGTCAATGCAGTTAGCAGTGAGACCCTGTCTCAAAACAAAAAATAAAAAGGTCTGGGGGTATAGCTGAGAGGTAGAAACCCCCTGAGTTCAATCCCCAGGGAGCCAGTTCTTCAATGTGTCGCAGCACTGACATCTGATAAAGTCACTCCTTTCAGGCCTCTTGCAGTGTCCGACACAGAGTAGTATTCAGTAAGCATTTTCTCAATAAATTAAAGTCACTCTCCTCCTCAAAAACCTGCACATCTCACTCAGCACAACTCAGTCCGACTCTGCTGCCTACCTTGCTAGACCTCCCAGATTTGGTCCCTCCCTATGGAATCAATATTGTTTTTATTTTCTGGTAAGACCAACTTCCACTTCAGCTGGTCCAGCCACCCTTGGTACTAGCAAGACCGGTGGCCAGTCCCCTCCTCTGGGCCTCAGCTCATGGTCTTCCTCTCACCTGGGAAGCATTGTTCTCCTTCTGACTAACCAACTCCTACTAGTTTTTATGGCCTGGATCAAAACTCACCTCTTCCCTGAAGCTTTCCATCATTCTAAGACCTTCTGATCTCTATATAGTTAGTCCAGTTACTTATCATGTAATTGTTTTGTATTGTTAATTTTGTGGTGTATCACAGATTTCTTAAAAGCAATGTCAACATATATATTTTTTTTTTTGTGGTACCGGGGATTGAACCCAGGGGCGTTCTACCTCTGTGCTACATCCCTGGCCCTATTCTTTTTATACTTTATTTTGAAACCGGGTCTCACGAAGTTGTGGAGGGCCTCACTAGGTAGTGAGAGAGAGAGAGAGAGAGAGAGAGCGAGCTGAGGCTGGCCGCGAACCCGGATCCTCCGGTCTCCGTCTCCCAAAGTACTGGGATTACAAGCGTGCGCCACCACGCCCGGCCTTCAACATATATTTCTAATTTGTAATCATTTAATATGCATTAGGACTTAAGAAGTTCATCTAGTCCAGTGGTTTCCAAACACTTCTCTGTAGTCTGATGCAAAACATACTTCTTAGATACATTCTAGACAGATTTATTGATTTCTTGTGGTGCTGGGGATTGAACTGGTTTATCGTATTTACTGATTCGGGTGGCATAAATACACCTGGAATGGACAATTTCAAGCCATCCATGTGACATCACTGCATGTGAAGTTTGAGAAGAGATGCTCACAGTCCACTTTCTCCAACGGGCATGAGCCAGCTCCGGCACGCCACTGGATAATCCCAGCTCTGGTAAAGCTTAGACGTGGTATCTTCGGAAGAGTCCTCGAGTAACATTTGCTGAGGGTAACTTGTCAGAGGAAGGACACAGCAGCCTGAGGTGGTTTGCTCTAGGCAGGCATAGAGCAGTAAAAGCTCCCAAGAGTGGTAGTGGTGCAAATGTGGATGATGGAAACGATGTAAAGACGTGGAATTTGGAAGAACAACTATGAGTGATTAAGAGACGGTCAAGGATGGAATTGAGGACGGGGAACTTGGCGGACAGGAGGCTATTATTAGAAACAGAACGGTCGGTGTGTTAGCTGTCCAGACCCTCCACTCCTATAACCTTTCACCCCAGCAGCTGAGACTCTTCCACTTCTGTTTTTGGCTTAACTCTATCCCAGGTTCTGAAACTAATCCTGGCTGATGCAAAGGAAGTGCTTAGAAGCTTTATGAGAGGCAGCTGTGCGATAAAACAAAATGAGTCCTGGGTTCAGGAACTTGAAGGTTTGGTTTCAAATCCTGGCTCTGCTACTTGCTAGTAGTATGGTATTAAACAGTTTGCTTTCAACCAATAGCTTTTCATTTCCTTATCTGAAAAAAAGGGTCATGACGTAATGATCATATTTCAATTTAACGTATACTATCTCATTTAATCATCAAAACAGCTTTGTACAGAAGACTATTCGGGTATTATTAATGCCCTGAATTACGCACGAGGAAAATCAAAGTCAGAGGATCTGATGTCTTGCCCAGAACTCATAGTTAATGATAGAAATAGGGATCCAATGTTCTGACTACAAATATTTTTTTTTTGTGTGTGTGTGTGGTACTGGGGATTGAACCCAGGGGCATTCTACCTCCAAGCTACATCCTCAGCCCTATTTTATTTTTATTTTGAAACAGGGTCTCAGTAGGTTATTGAGAGTCTCACTACTTGCAGAGGCTGTCCTCGAACCCGCGATTCTCCTGTCTCCACCTCCCAAGTACTGGGATTACAAGTGTGTGCCACCACGCCCAGCTCCTGTCTACAAATATTAATGATAGTTTTGTTTTTTTGAATCATACCTATCTGCCAAGAATTTTATAACTGCTAAGTGATTTACCTATATTACCTTGATTTTTCTGTCACATTGTAAGTTACTATCCTTATTTATTTATTTAATTAAATTAATTTATTTATTTTTGGTACTGGGGATTGAACCCAGAGGCATTCTACCTCCAAGCTACCACCCCAGCACGATTTTATTTGTTATTTGGAAACGGGGTCTCACTAGGTTGCTGAGAGCCTCACTAAGTTGCCGAGGCTGGCTTTGAACCTGTGATCCTCCTGTCTCAGCCTCCCAAGTCCTGGGATTATAAGCGTGCGCTATCATGACCAGCTACTATCCTTATTTAAAGAAAGTGAGGCTACAAATTTAAGTAATTTGTCCAGACTGAGAACTACTAAGTACTGAAATCCATATTTTCTGTACAACACTAGCTTTGTTCTCTTTTAAGGACTAATTGATATATCAAATATTATAGAAGTAAAGTACTTGGTAAGCACAACTCCACTGTGGATTCCATTTTGTTATTGTTTTGGTATTATCTATCTTTTACATTAAATAATTATTTGATCTCATTTGAAATTATTATTATTACTATTGTGGTTGTTATTTTTGGCACTGGGGATTGAACTCAGGGGCATTCTACCTCTGAGCTACACCCCCAGCCCTATTTTTTATTCTTTATTTTGAAACAGGGTCTTTCATTCTAAGTTGCGGAGGGCCTCAGTAAGTAGCTGAGGCTGGCCACGAACCCGGATCCTCCTGTCTCAGCCTCCTAAGTACTGGGATTACAAGCGTGCGCCACCACACCTGGCTTAATCAAATTATTTTGACTAAAAATGAATGTACAATTTGAATTAGAAAATTAATATTACATTGATAATATAGTCATAAATTTAAGAATATTTATTTTTGCATTTTATTTATTTATTTATTTATTTAATTAGTTATTGTGGTACTGGGGACTGAACCCAGAGGCATTCTTCCTCCAAGTTATACCCCCAGACCGATTTTATTATTTAGAAACAGGGTCTCGCTAAGTTGCCGAGGCTGGCTTTGAACCTATGATCCTCCTGTCTCAGCTTCCCAAGTACTAGGATTACAAGTGTGTGCCACCATGCCCGGCTTAAATTTTAAAATGTGTATTAAAACCAGAATTTTTTATTACACATTTCTCAGAGCTATGAAGGTGACCATTATTTAAGAAAATTTGGAACAAGTTTAAATGATGCAATTAGTAGATTGTTAGATTTGATTCCTTTCAGAGAAAGTATTTCTAGGTAGTGCCTGTGGAAAATGCCATCTGACCAAAACCCATTCAAGCCTCCAGGATGCAAAAACAAACCTACACTTCTGCAGGAAATTATATTTAGTTGCTTAATTATCACTTTTTCCTATAACTCTCCAATTAAACATAATTCCAAGAAGTTTGTACAATTATGTTTATATAATTATAAGTCTACTCGTAAAATTATAAATGATTAGGAATAAATGATTGCCTAGATAGGCTAGGCAAATTTCTTTTTCTTGGGACATTGGGAAAAAAATGCTCTAAAACTGGCATAGAGTCGAATTTGTAATGTACCCTCAAAAATTTCAACCTATTTACTGTAATCCCAATGCCTTTATTTAGAAACACTTATTTTTGTCATGCCACTGAAATAGCTTTATTAGATCTACTTGGCTAGACAATGAAGGATTCTGATGGATCAATAGAAAAGTGTTAATGCAATATTTTTTTACTCCCTAGATCTCTCTTGTAAAATGTCACAAGATGAGAAAGTCATTACAATGTATTTTCTTTTTTTACATTTTATTGGTGCATTGCAGTCTCACATCATTATGTAGTTCGGAGAGATAGTAGTATACATGCACACAGCTTGAAAATCAATTCCATTTGAAGTGCGCTTTAAGGCATGGTGTATTGAGTTGTCCACAGGGCAGCAAAACACAGGTTGAATTTTATGCTCTGCACTCGGAACAAGGCGAAGTGAAAACCTCAGTAGAGGAGAAAGGTTTTAAAGTATAGAATATTTGAAAGAACATAGAATGTTTTACTCCAGACTTCTCTTCTCTCTCTTTTTTTTTGGTGGTACCGGGAATTGAATCCAGGGGCATTCTAACTCCGGATTACACCCCCAGCCCTATTTTTTATTCTTTATTTTGAAACAGGTTCTCACTAAATTGCAGAGGGCCTCACTAAGTAGGTGAGGCTGGCCGCAAACCTGGATCCTCCGGTTTCAGCCTCCCAAGTACTGGGATTACAAGCGTGCGCCACCACGCCCAGCATTCCAGACTTGTGTATGAAGTGTTCCTTGTACCACAGAACCAGGGTCATGGCAGAGGATAATAAGCAAATATCACTTACCAAAGAAGACAACATACTGTATGTTCCACCTGCTGACATTTCTGTTTCTTCCCCTTTTTTCCCAGTTAACTCATGCTCATCATGTCCCTTCCCTGCCCTCCTCGACTAGTGAAATACCCATGTTAGTCTCTCTAGCACCACGTATCTCGGTTTTGTACTGTTTTCATTGTTGTAATTTTACATTTTTGCCCTTATTTGTCTTTCTTCTGCACTAGACTAGCGATTAGCACATGATTTGCCTGTGTTTACTTACCTTTATATTCCAAGCACCTAGTATTCGATAGTTACTGGTTGATTGAAGGAACGTTGAGTGGGATAAGTTCTGTGACGGGAGTAAATGAAAGATAAGGCAAAAGTACGCAGGAAAGATGTAAGAACTGGTCTTAAAAGGCCAGAGAAGGTTCCCCAGAGGAAGTGCTACTAAACTGTAACCTGAGAACTGAGCGAAAGCGAGCCATGTGAATAGGTGGTGAGCCCAGAGTCATCTACTCAGCAGCTTGGTGTATGTGACAGAGACTGAAATATTTGGTTGTCATGAGAATAAAATAAGAATCAAAGCCATCGATCCAAGAGTGGTGGTGCACGCCTATAATCCCAGTACTTGAGAAGCTGAGATAGGAGGATTGCAGGTTCAAGGCCAGCCTCAACAACTTAGCAAGACCCTGTTTTAAAATAAAATAATAATAATAAAATAGGGGTGGGGTGTAGCTCAGAGTTAGAATACTCTTGGGTTCAATACCCAGTGTAAAAAAAAAATACAATAAAAGAATCGAAGCCATATGAGTGAGGAGTATTACTTAGGTAGAGTGCATAGTATGATAGGTTAAAAAAACAAAAGACCAATGACAGACTTCTGAGGTGATAAGAGACATTATCATATCTTAAGTTAATGGACTTATTTTTAATTACTTAATTTATTTATTTATTTATTTTTGTTTTTGTGTTACTGGGGATTGAATCCAGGGGGTTCTACCTCCAAGCGACACCCCCAGCCCTATTTTTATTCTTTATTTTGAAACACGGTCTCACTAAGTTGCGGAGGCCTCACTAAGTAGCTGAGTCTGGCCGTGAACCTGCAATCCTCCCGTCCCAGCCTCCCAAGTACTGGGATTACAAGTGTGCACCACCGTGCCTGGCAGTTCTTTTTACTTTAATATATGCTTTTCCAACAGAAAACTTTCAGTACAGCCAATTTTTAAAAATTATTGGTGCATTGTAATTATACATTGTAGTGAGATGCCAAGTGATACAGTCACATATGCACACAACATCTCTTGGTGTGTTTCCCTCCACACCCCACTCTCCTCCCCATATATGCACATAACATTATTTGGTCTTTTCCTTCCCAAGCCTCCTTTTCCTCCTGCCCTCCTACCTTCCCCAGTGCTCTTCCACAACTCTACTGGTCTCTCTTCATTTTCTTTTTTTTTTTTTTTGCGGTACCGGGGATTGAACGCAGGGGCGTTCTACCTCCGCGCTACGCCCCCGGCCCTATTTTTTATGCTTTATTTTGAAACCGTGTCTCACGAGGTTGCAGAGGGCCTCACTAAGGAGAGAGAGAGAGAGACAGACAGACAGACAGACAGAGCGAGAGTTGAGGCTGGCTGCGAACTCGGATCCTCCGGTCTCCGCCTCCCAAAGTACTGGGATTACAAGCGTGCGTCACCACGCCCGGCTTCTCTTCATTTTCTGAGGTCCCTTTTCTTTGCTATTTTCTTTTCAGCTTTCACATATGAGAGAAAACATACACAGCCAAAGTTTTTAATGAGCAGTGGTCTTTACAATCTTATTTAATATCAAAATGTGTTTGAGAGTTTGATCAATAGTCTTATATATTAAAACATGGAGTCCATTTCCTGGGAACCAGAAAATCAGATTCCTGATTATGGATTGTGTAAGCTTTGACTTCACTGGGACGTAAGTTTAACTGTTGACTGAGAATGTTCAGACTCCAGAGGAGATGTTGGCTACGCATTCCCCTCCTAACTTGTTCTGTCTGGTCCTGGGCCATATAATCAAGCAACCTGATAAACAGACTTCTAAGTGTGGAATGCCTAGATAGCTGGGGCGGCATTGGGAAAGACTTTTGCTTTCAATATGGAATCCACAGGAAGCTAAGGAAGGGCCTCACCCTATGCATGTGACTCTCTCCTCTTCTAGTCCCTAATTTGTTATCCACCAACCCCACCACGCATCACCTCCCACAGCTACAGGGAAAGTATGATAAAGGTGGAAGATAAGGACAGAGATGGAGTGAGAAGGAAACTCCGGCTGAGAGAGGGGACTTGAACTGAGGTCCAAGACCCCAGGAAAGTAGACAGAAGGTAGGCTCCAGTGAGTCCTCAAAAGGAACCAGAATGTTCCTTCTATGAAACCCACCTCTGCAATTCCCCTACCAGTGGACTAGTTAGAGGTGTCACTATATCATCTATGAAGATACTTTTATGTGAATTGAAACCCTGTGTTAGGCACCTGCTATGGTACCAGATATCTTCCAGGGTACTGAAGATGGTATCCTTTGCTTCTAGAGCTCACACTCTAGATGTGGAAACAGTCACATGTAACCAAGGTGTCCCTTACACTAGAGAGTGCATGCAAACTTCTGAGTCTAAACCACCCCTATAGATGAGTGTTGTATGATCTTCATAGTGTTCTAATAAAATCTTAAATTCACTGGGTTCATTTAAAAACAGTTTTACATGGAAATTCAGATTTCTGGGTGCTCTTCAGATATCAAAAAGTCTGGCAGTTTTTTACAAAATACTTCCTCATGGCAAAAATCACTGGAGAGAGCCATGAAGCAACTGTCCCTTTTAGATGAGGCAAGCCCCTTGTCTAGCATCTGTAGGCTTATGAGTTTATAGCTCCTGCTTTTCCCTTCGTGAGCTGTAAATACCATTCTGCAGCTGGTCCCCAGGCTGCAGAGTTTAAGCTTTCTCATGTACAAAGGTCATGTACTGAAGGTCCAGTCTATCCCTCTCTGACACTAACTAGTTCCTCCCACATGTCATCAGGGTTGTAAAAGTGACTGGCGGCCTCCTTGTAGGCCAGATCTTCCCAAGTATTCTTCTACACTTGAGTGGGTCAGCTTTCCAAAACATTCCTCAAGACAGAAAAGGATTTTAAGATCTCTTGTGACAGCAACAGCATTGCCAGCTGGATGTTTAGATACCTAGGGAAGGTGATGTCAGAGATTCTTTGCAGACTAAGCCAGATCTCTCTGGAAAGTCATTTATCCTTTGCCCAGGGGCCCCACACTTTCATCACTGTGAGAGAGCCTCACATCCATCTTCACAAGAAAAAGTCACACATCTATTCTCTCCTGCGTAATTTCACTAATTCCTTGCTACATGTGTAAGAAGGGAACTGCACCACTATGAGGAAGCAATTACGAAGCTAACAGCCTAATGTTTGAAATTCAGTTCACAAGTTTTAATAGACTCATTGTCCAATTAATTTTAAAACATTTGACATTTGCTGGACGTGGTGGCGCACGCTGGTAATCCCAGTACTTGTGAGGCTGAGACAGGAGGATTGGAGGTTCACGGCTAGCCTCAGCTACTTAGTGAGGCCTCTGCAACTTAGTGAGACCCTGTTCCAAAATAAAGAATAATAAAAATAGGGCCGGGGGTGTAGCTCAAAGATAGAATGCCCCTGGGTTCAATCCCTAGTACCGCAAAAAAAAAAAATTAGACATTTCTCCCAATAATATTTAATGTTAAAATATATGGAATCTTGTCTGTAAATGATAATAGCATTGGAAATTATCATAAAACTTAAAGTACTTACCCTCGAGCCATTTGTCATGGCCTTAGTTTTCATTGCTAGGGGTGGTGAAGGACTCTTTCCCATCCCCATGAGAAATCCCAACTTGAAGGTATACAGGTCCTCTTAGTCCTTATTTCATAGCATAACATTTGCATCAAAGAGCTGAGTCTTTAAAGATCACTGACTGTATAGTCAATGCGTTTCATTTTTTGCACATTAAACCCTTAACAGAAGTTTTCAAATCTAGTTGTATTCAGCTAGTTCCCATTATGTTGGTCGGCTTTGATCTAGAGGATTCCTTATCTGCGGTCCACACAGAATGAATCAAAAATCACCCCTTTCATCTCCTGTGAGCCTTGTCCTGTGAATCATTTGCTTGGCCCTGCTTCTCTTTAGAAGATGACTAGTCCTCTCCTTGGTTCCTAGTAAGGATTCTTTTCTTTCTTGATGAACCAATTCCTTTATCCCTTTCTACACAAGGCCTGGCAGATGTCACTTCACATTTGTCAAGCCTAAACCACATAATCTTTTTAGCATGGGATATTTTACAATGTCTTCCTGGGGCGTTCTGTTTACCATCTCTAATTAATCCCCCCAAAGTACTAACTAATTGAACTAAATGATCAAGGGACACTGGGGAAACTTTGTAAAGAAGGCACAAACTATCTATATGTCATTTCCATGTCAGAGACCATTCTATGAATAACTTGGGGTAGTTTACTCAATAGTTCAGCTTTATAGTTTCAGAACTTAGGGCAGCCATATTTTAAATTTAAGCACCCAATTTATAAGATTTCGATATTTAAGTCACTATTTTAATGATACTACAAGACAGTGTACAATTATCAGAGTATTTCAGTAAGGCAGTCTTTAGTAGTACTGTTAGGACATTCGCTTTTATGGTAGCAGTAAAAAAGAGAAGTTGAGAAATATTTTTCCTTGCCTTTGGGCATAGTCCCATTCTTCTGTCATTCCATATTTAATCTAAATCCTTATTAAAGTAATTTAAAACATGTAATTAATACTTCACTCTAATTGTTCCCTGGCCTGGGAGAATATGTAATTTGCTCATCTATTCACAAACAATTTTGAAATATATATTTCCTAGAAAGCCACAAAAGTTTAAAAGAATTCTGTAATTTAAAGTTTAAAATTGGTTCTGCTTTAAAAATTATAGTAATCTGTTCCAAATATCATGTTGACTTCTTAAAATGACAGTGTTATTTTTAAAATAAAAGCTTCAAAGCCAATTTCTTCATCAGAGAAACAGTTCATCCATTATAACTTTGAAATAATAGATTCATAATGTGTTTTTCTCTAATAATCACTGTATGTGTGATACATTGTTCCTCTGTGCATGCCTTCCAAGTTATATGTAAAAACTCTTAAAGAAACCATAAAAACCTTTTTTGAAATTATTTTAAACTTGACTTCATAGGAATGAAAAATGAATACAACCTATATTAAAGAGTAACAGCCTAGAATTAATTAATACAAATCTAAATTGATGCCATTGAAAAAGGTATAAAGGCTGAGTTACTAGAAAATTCTATTTGGCTGTCTGCGTCTTAGTTAAAGTTGTTATTATGACTTTCATAATTAAATTACCGCCATTCCATATCAAGCTTTAACTGAAAGTAAAATTTTCTGATCAAGTTATTAATTACTAAATGTTAGAAGTTAAAAGGAAATGCTGACAACCTATCATTTAATCATTGCAGAACTAATAGGTCTAGTATAATTAAAGACTGGTTTAATCCAAAGATTCTATAAAATCTACTTAGTTTAACTTTAAGAGTATGTTTATAGTGTGGTTTGTTTGATTAGAAAGGCTTTTTTTGTTTCACTCTGGTGCAGTCTAAGCATCCTCCAGGAATATATATTATTACCAATGCACTAGATGTCAGAGCATAAAACAAAGTTTGTTAAAATCCACAGAGAGTCAGAACACTTAAGATATCTCGAAGTATTTTAACTCCTGCAATAAACTGAGTGGAGATTTCCATATGATTTCTTCTTTCTAAAGTGTTACAGATGTCAGAATAAGGCTTTTCTGAAGTCTATAGATTTTTCTTTTTTTTTTTTTTGGTGGCACTGGGGATTGAACCCAGGGGCATTCCACCTCTGAGCTACACCTTCAGCCCTATTTTTATTTATTTATTTTGGAAATGGGGTCTCACTAGGTTGATGAGAGACTCACTACTTGCTGAGGCTGTCCTCAAACCTGCGATCCTCCTTTCTCAGCCTCCCAAGTACTGGGACTACAGGCATGAGTCACCATGACCAGCTGTCTATAGATTTTTCTATAAACAGATGTTCCTGTGTCTTTTTGCAAGGACTCATTCATTATGCAATGGTCTAGTCAACTGCTGTTAATTTAGGCCAAGTTATTTATTTATTATTCCTATTATTATATTCAGACACCCTTAATGAATTAGTAACATTCAACATATTGAAGAGAAGATAGATTTCCTTATGTTTATGAAATACAAAATTATTTGAGACTTTTGTATGGTTTATTCAGATGATTATTCCTGTGTTTTGCCAACCTCGTAGGACTTTCCGTGGCCCAGTCATGGGCTGGACCACCATTTCCACATACTTCTGCATAGTTCAATTTTCACTTTCCTTCTGAACATTCAGCATTAAGAAACAGCACGTAACAGGACTTTCTTGTGAGTGTACGGACTCCAGTCTATAAGGAGAGCAAGTGTCAGGACTGATAGAGTTCTAAGTGGAAGTTTTTTTTTTTTTTTTTTTACGGTCCTGTCTGGAGCCTGCATTAATACTAGTCCTAAAAGACTCAAAACTCCTAGAACTAGTCCTGAATGTTCCACAGAGCCCTCTCAGGGTTCAGGATCACTGCAGATGAACTTCAAGGGAGGTGAGAATTTATCTCATTTTTCTGTGAGGATGAGGAGTTGTGATGGGGTGCTCAGTGTTCATTAAAATGAAGTCCCTAGACTTGATCTAAACACTGCTGCTTTGACCTTGAACCCTAGAGGCAAAGAGAGTTCTGATGAGCCCTAGGAAGGCTACAGAAATAAGTAACCTAACAGATCTTACTCTTGCTGGGCAGTCTCTGATAGTCTGACCCACATTCGACATTTACCATTTCATACTATAAATGCTTCATGACAACATTATATATGTACAATGACACACACACACACACATCTATGTGACATATATTTTATATCCATTAGTGAATTATATATATAAATATACTATTAGAATATTCACTTAGGGATAAAATTACTTTGATAAAAATATCAGACTAGCAAGTTTCTAGGATTAAGTAATTTTTTGTTGATAAAATGTGTCATTTTTATCATACAGGTTCATGAAACAAGGGGAGAGAGAGAGAAAAAGAACAACAGGGAGAGAGAGAAAAAGAGAAAGAGAAAAAAGGAAAGAAGAAGGATAAGAGAGATTATGTTCTGACTATATATATATATAGAATCAAACAATATTATAACTTGAAAAGACATTCATGACCTTCTCATCCAACCCCTTCATTTTATAGTAGAGGCAAAAGGCTCTAGAATGCCTTGTGATCTTTTTAATCTCTTGGATTTATAAATTTGGGAAAATTTCAGATGCTATTAGAGAAGAAATGGTAAGAAATAACGCATATTTGAAGTCCTAGTACTTTTACCTCTGAATGACTTGCAATTCAGTAATTTAGGCATATATATGCAAATGTATATATATGTGTGTGTATATATATATACACTATATATATACATATATATATACGCTATATATATACATATATATATACACTATATATATATATATATATAGAATACATATATATAGTCTCTACATAATCTAGTTGTCTCATCTTCCTCTGTAGAAGCCTATTAAGAGCAGAGATAAAGCCTTTACAACCTGTGAATCTATTCTGTACACATTGTCTCTACATAATCTAGTTGTCTCATCTTCCTCTGTAGAAGCTTATTAAGAGCAGAGATAGTGCAGGGCGCAGTGGCGCACGCTTGTAATCCCAGTACTTTGGGAGGCGGAGACCGGAGGATCC
>PVJS01011428.1:0-45782 GCA_004027185.1 Glis glis | reverse complement strand
CAGAGGTCTAATATCTAGGATATACAAAGAACTTAAAAGGCTCTACACTAAGAAAACAAATAATCCAATCAAGAAGTGGGCAGCTGAAATGAATAGACACTTCACGAAAGAAGAGATACAAATGGCCAATAGATACATGAAAAAATGTTCAACATCATTAGCAATCAGGGAGATGCAAATCAAAACTACTCTAAGATTTTATCTGACCCCAATAAGAATGGCAAGCATTAAGAAGTCAAACAACAACAAATGTTGGCAAGGATGTGGGGAAACTGGGTCTCTTCTACACTGTTGGTGGGATTGCAAGCTAGTTCAACCACTATGGAGATCAGTGTGTAGATTCCTCAGAAAACTGGGAATGGACCCACCATATGACCTGGCTATACCACTACTGGGTATCAAACCAAAGAGTTTGAAACCAGAAAACTACAGTAATATATGCATACCCATGTTCATAGCAGCACAATTCAGTGGCCAAATCATGGAACCAACCTAGGTGTCCATCAACAGATGAGTGGATTACAAAATTATGGGAAATACACACAATGGAATTCTACTCAGCAATAAAGAAGAACAAAGTAACATCTTTTGCAAGAAAGTGGAAGGATCTGGAGAACATTATGTTAAGCGAGATCAGTCAATCACAAAAAAAGAAGGGACATATGTTTTCATTAATATGTGCAACCTAAGGAGTAGTAGGGTCACACAAGGGACTCTGGTTGATAATGGAGAACCCTCAGTGGAAGAAGGGAAGTGGTACAAGGGAAGGGGGAGGGCAAGAAAGAAGGGAATTAAAGGAATTACTATCATAAACAATATGTAAATGTGAAAATATACCAACATCATTCTTGGTTCTTCATACGGGTGGGGGGAGGCGGGGGGGCGCTAAGAGCTGTGTGCATATATGCTAACATCAAATAGATATTCATTGCGATGTAAGACTCCAATGCACCAATAAAAGCACATTAAAAAAAATGAGTTAGCTCTTCAAGATCACACTGGTGTGCTCATTAGAAGGGACATAATTCTTATCTAAGTCATGTTTGTATTGGTTCTTTCTTGGACTCACAGGCACCAGATCTTCACCCCTTAGGTCAGTAAATTTATAAAAATATATTCTTATAAGAAGAGGCGGAGAACAAAATAGGGGAGAAGGAAGAATGTCAGCTTTGAAACAGGTCATCTGTTAGATGCTAGGGTCAGAAGCAGGTCCCATTGCATTTGGAATGTGACATAAAGAATATTACCTGTCTTTTAGCTGGGCATGGTGGCGCACGCTTGTAATCCCAGTACTTTGGGAGGCGGAGACCAGAGGATCTGGGTTCGCGGCCAGCCTCAGCTCTCTCACTCTCTGTCTCCCTGTCTCTCTCTCTCTCTCTCCTTAGTGAGGCCCTCTGCAACTTCATGAGACCCAGTTTCAAAATAAAGTATAAAAAATAGGGCCAGGGACGTAGCGTGGAGGTAGAATGCCCCTGCGTTCAATCCCCGGCACCGCAAAAAAAAAAAAAAAAAAAAAAAAAGAATATTACCTGTCTCAACCCTATCTGTGCACACTAGGTAATTGAAGAATTTACGATACATTTTTTAAAAAAACTTCATTTATTTTTATGGTATGCCCACCTTACAGTTTTATTCCAAAAATTATTTTAAAAATAAAATATTTAGTTTATAGAATAGCAATGTAAATATTACTATTAATCTGAAGATGACAGAATGGTTGCTCAGAAAGTTTGCATTTTAAATATCATGTATATGGCTAAATAATGAGTGGTAAAGCAATTATTTTAACTTTAAGTATGATTATACTTTTAAAGATATAATACTAGCAAATAAGTACTTTGCTTTGCCCAAATAATAGAAAACTTATAGAAAATAGTAAATCCAGCAAGCCCAAATTGATAACTTTTGTTGTATGCATCTCTTTATCTAAAATTAAAAAAAAATCATTTTGAGAGGTAAATCAAAGCATCTGGACATTTTAGTGACTTCTATAGTGTTCTTTTCACCCAATCAAGACATGTCAGAATGGGTTTCAGCACAGGAAATAGATTAGTTAATAGGTCAAGCAAGGTCTAGGAAATTCCTGTTTTACAATGAAAGTAAACACTGTGATTTTCTTAACTTACCTGGGTATTGACTTCTACTATGGTGAGGATCAAGATTTATTATCTCAAATGATAGTCAACACACTGGCTGACAACTATTGACTTGGGGAAAATCACAGCAGGCCTCTGAACCAGCACTGAACTTGAAGAAAGATCGTATATGTGTATCACAGCAGGATGAGGCCAATCTTACCTCCAGATAAGACCTGCTAGAGACAAGGGCCATTAAAATGTGTCTTTCCATTTATTTGCTTTGTGATGTTCCTCTATTGTCTCAGTAGTTTTAAGACTGAGAGAAGTTAATTGTAGAATTAGAGCCAGAGGCAAAAATATAAATAGTGTTATGGGGTCTTAATTTCTTAGTAAAGTAATTCTTAATGAGCCATTAAAAATAACCTTGCTTAATACTGATATAATGATAAACTCAAACTCTAAAACTGAAAAATTACTGAAGTGTCTTCATATAGTGTTTGATTTCCAGTATGTAGCACATCATTTCATAAATAATTTTCAGATGGAAGACAATTAAATATCTAAACAATTGTTAAAAATGGTATCTTAAAAGTTGAACTATTAATTTATTCATAATCCAAAATGCTTCTGGAGATAGAATAAACATGAAAACATTTAAAACTTTTGTAATCTTCATCTTACAGACACAATCTGACATTTAGACAAAAATAAGCCTAAAGGAGTTAGTCTGCAACTTTATCTTCAGTTTTGTTTGAACAGAAATATATTATTGAACAGAAATATGCTGAAATAATGTAAAAAGACAAACTTCAAAATACTAAGCAATAACTCATAGACTGTATAGTAAAATGTGTAAAACAAATAAGTAAATAAATACAAACTAAGGGCAATATAGAAGGAGATGAGCAGGGTAGGCACCATATTATGGTGATTCTCAAGATTCCCTAGCACCTGGTGTATATATACCTTATCCAAATTATTTAATCAAATATTAATGTGCTGCTGCAAAGGGATTGTTACTCAGTTGTCTCTAAGATAGGGAGAGTATCCTCAGTGGACCTCACCTAATCAGGTTTGGCTTTAAAGGGATTAGGCTCCTCTAGGAGAGGAAAAGTGTGATGGGTGATTCATCCATAGCTGGATTCTCGGCTTCAGAATTTGAAGATGGAAAGAGCTACATTAAAAGCAGTGTGGGCAGCTTCTAGGAGATAAAAGTGGGCCCTAGGTATGAAGGAACAAAAATCTGCTATTAGGCTGATTGCATTTGGAAGAAACCCCATCTCCAGAGGAGAACACGTAGGAGCCAACACCTTGATTCAACTCTTTGAGACTTTGGTCAGAGAACTCAATCATGCCATCCTTACGCCTCTGATCTACAGAACCATGAGTTTTTAAATGGGTGTCTTTTTAAGCCACTAATTTTGTGAGAATCTATTACACAGTAATAGAAAACTACCATAACAGAAATAAGACTAAAAATAGTGTTATGTTAATAAATGCAAACAATTTAAATTCTATACTAAAAGATAAATATTATTTGCTTTCACATGTACAGATAACAATATTATGTTCAAAAGCATAACTAAAAATAATACATAAAGGAATAATAATATTAAAAAAGAATAGAAAAATAGTAATAAGATAAACCAAGAAGAAAATAGCAATAGTAGACATATTACTTGTACACAAAGTAAAATTAAAGACAAAAGGCCCAGAAGGCAAAAAGGAGCATAATTTAATAAGTACAAAAATATTATCTACATGAAAGATATAATATTCAATTACCTTATATGCTGGTTCACTGAATATGTTAATATTATATACCATCTAATACATATTTATTTATGCACTATGCATATACATTATTGCATGCATAAGTTATTTGTTTTCCAAATACTATATGGCAAATTTCTTCTGTAAAATTAAGATAGTAATATTTTTTAGCTTTGTAGGCCATGTAATCTCTGTTCGAAGTTTTACTTCTGTTATGATAGTACAAAAACAGCCAGGAAGAAGTATGTAAGGTAATGTGTCCCACTAAAAATTTATTTCTGAGCACTGAAATGTAAATTCCAAATGATTTTCACATTACAAAACACCATTCTTTCTATTTTTCAACAATTTACAAATTATTAGCTTGTAAAGAATTAATAAAATAGGTGATTTCCAGATCTTGCCACAGGTCATAGTTTGTAAATAGATGTTCTAAACTTTCAAACATATGAAGACAGGGAGTAGTCTAGTGCTTTCTAACTCAAAATCAGACTTCTTGTTCTAAGAAATCATTAAAAAAATAGATTCAGACAATAAGGGATGCCACATATACATGACTAACACACACACACACACGCATACACACACACACACACACACACACACACACACACACACCTATCTTCATGTTAGTTTGTTAGTTTTACAGTTTGAATATTCAGTTAAACAGCACCAATTATTTAATAATGGTTAAACTTTCTGTTATTGTGGTACAGTAACTGCAAATTATAAAAAGTTCAAATTTTGCTGCTAGTACTTCAGTCCATGAATCACTAATAACAGTATTTATTATAATCAATGACCTATCAGTTCATTTCTTAAAAATCTCTCTGGGATTAGACATTGGTGTATTGTTGTCCCAGTAAAAGTTTATAGTTATGTTGTCTCTTTTTGTTTCAGGAATAACACCATGTGTCATTTTACAAAAATGGAAAATTGAAAGAAAACAAGAACAGTGATAGTGCTGGACATGAAACTTGAACCAAATATTAACTGGATAATGTGAGAAATAGCTGCTCATGAGCAAGTTGACACCATCATTGCTCAAGAGACTAGATATGCAGCATAAGGAAGTCAGCATAGACCAGCGTTCACATAGATGAGGCAGTGGTGTGATAAAAATCATGAAGGTGTCCCAGAGGAACTGATGTGGGCAAAAATCTTCACACTAAGAAACTTCTCAAGATATGCTATGACATTGAAAGTGCAAGGGGCCAAATGTTGAAAGCAGATATAAACTTAGGAATATGATAATCTATCAAGACAGAAAAATGTACGCAGGAGCAAATTATGCAATGAGAACAGGCAAGCACTGTCAAATTATTTTGACAAAATTTTTAAATACAGAAAAAAGCACTTAATTCTCAATTCTTAATGTTTAGATAATATTATACAAAGTGAATGTTAGTTATACTTATATTTCTTTTCCCTGTACATTTTAACTAATGGTGAGAGAATTTTTATGTTTTGACAAAAATGTTTGAAGGTCATAGAATTATTGCAATTTGTCCCACTGACTATTAAAATTACTTCAAAAATTTCAGTTTGTACAGTCATTTTAAAAGTCTCACATGACTGCAAAATGAAAATTCCCTATATATAGATGTGTGTGTGTGATGTGTGTGGGTGCATGCATGTGTGTTTCTGTTATAGGATAACTTAACATAACAGTCTTTGGAATATAAAGTATTCAAAAATAAAATGAGAATGAATACATATATAATGTGAGTAAGATAGTTAAAAGGCTAATAATTTATATGTGTTATTTTACTAATTGATGCATATAAATATCTACACTTTATAAGAAACTAACCTTTCTTTTTAAGCATACATAGAACATTTCCAAAAAGTGGTCACATATTAAAACACTAAAATTTTTTTAAAATATACTCACATACCATAAAGCACTTTAAAATGCTTAAATGAAAGGTTAAAACCCAAGTAGTTGAACTATAGTTAGGGTGGATAATGAGTAAATGATTGTGGGACAAGAAATATATAGGCAAAGTTTGTGTCAAAATGAGTAACATGCACTGGAAAGTAAATCAGCTTCCACACAGCTTCAGGCATAAATGCCATGGAGAAAATTGTGAAACTCATGATTTTCATTAAAGCAGGAAACCCAGACTTTGAGGAGAAATATCCAATTTTCAGTAAAGTCTAATTTTAAAGTATTCATTGGCATCATAAAATGGGGAAGGGAGAAGATCCCAACAGAGCATTAGTAGAGCAGTCAGCTGCAGAGCTCCTACTCTGTAGAGTAGTTTGGAAAGGATTCCATAGACATTAGAAGCTCAGGAAGTGGTCCTGTCATTGATGATTTGGGAAGCCTATACTGATCTTCTGATAGGTGCATTTGCTTGGTGACGCTTTGGTAGACACTTCAAGGCAAGTGTGCCATGGAAACTTCAAACTAGTTGAATTAATTGTTCAGACACTAGTTAGGAATCAAGATTCACAGCATGGTACATGAACTTGTTAATCTGAGCCCTAAGCCGGGTGTGGTGGCGCATGCTTGTAATCCCAGTACTTTGGGAGGCGGAGACCGGAGGATCCGGGTTTGCGGCCAGCCTCAGCTCTCTCTCTCTCTTTCTCTCTCTCTCTCTCTCTCTCTCTCTCTCCTTAGTGAGGCCCTCCGCAACTTCGTGAGACCTGGTTTCAAAATAAAGTATAAAAAAAAAAAAATAGGGCCGGGGGTGTAGCACGGAGGTAGAACGCCACTGCGTTCAATCCCCGGTACCACAAAAAAAAAAAAAAATAGGGAATCTGAGCCCTAAATACAAAAAGCTTGATTACATATGAAATTACTTAAAACTAATTTTCTATGAGACTCCTCATCTACTTTCTATTTATTTATTTATTTATTTATTTATTTATTTACTTATATATTATTTATTGTGATACTGAGGATTGAACCCAGGGGTGTTCTACCTCTGAGGGACACCCTCAGCCCAATTTTTTATTCTTTATTTAGAAACAGGGTTTCATGAAATTACGGAGGGCCTCACTAGGTAGCTGAGACTGGCCGTGAACCTGTGATCCTCCTGTCTCAGCTTCCCAAGTACTGGGATTACAAGTGTGCGCCACCACACCCACTCTCATCTACTTTCTAAAAGGTAAAAAACAAATTTTTTAGACAATGTGAAACCTAAATTTTCTATGTGCCAGACACCATCTTAAACTCTTTAAATGAATGACAGAATGACTAAGTAATTTCTCCAAAGTTATACAACTAGTAAAATGAAGAACTGAGCTTCAAACATTGTGAATTTGATTCAGATAAACTTAGAATTTTTATTCATTATTGTAGCAGTGTGAAAGGTGAATAAAATTGAGGCATTGCTAATGACAAGAACAATTTATAACACTCAAAAAATTATCTTAAAAGAATTATGCCATTCAGAATGAGACATATTTACAGAGAGCTTACTGGTTTTTGGAAAATGTAAAGGATAAATTAGCAGGATTTGGGAATTGGATAATTATGGAGTTCGAGGAGAGAGAAGAGAAAGTACATGTTTCTGACTTGGATGACTCATGCCACTAACTGCATGTGAAGTGGTAAGTTTGAGGAGTAAAATGTGTGTATTTGATTATGGACATCTAGAGTTGGTGTATTGAGTGAAGGGAATTTCAATTTAAAAACATAAATTTGGGAGTCATTGACATGCAACTATGAAACAATGGAAAATACTTGGAGTGGTTGAGAATACCCAATTTGATTTTTAACAGAGAAAACAAACAATGAACCATTGATAAGATATTGGGGAATACAATATTTTATAGGTAGAAGTAAAGATGCAACTCATTATGAAGAGTCAAAAGGTAGAAATAAACAAGAGATTCAGGAAAATTAGTAGAGTAGCATATCATAAAAGATACAGGAAAAAAATTCCAGGAGGAAATATAGGAAAACAATATCATGTAATACAGAAATATACAACAGAATATGATTGGAAAAATAGTCAAGTCACTTCCCATGCAATAATGACAAAAAACATGCTGGAGTGCATTGTAGACATTGATTAAAAGTAAGGAAAAGAACAAATTGTGTAAAATATAGAAAGCTGGGGAAAGGGGTAGAGAAGAGTTTGGGAAAAGGCAGATTCATGCATAGTCAAAAGAGAATGTTCATAAAAGATGAGACCTAATCTGTTATAAGAGGAGACAGAAGACATAACTCTCATCTACTCTAATAGGACTGCTGTCCTAAAGTATGAAATTTATAGTCAGGAGATGGTTGAGCTTATTCTCATCATTGCCATGGCTGAGACTACATGAGGAAATATGTTTTATTTTTTTGTCAGTGCTTTTCCTGCATCATTGCAATGATGCTCATTTGTTCTCACTTTTCCCAAAACTTCGACTTCAATTAATAGGACTGTTAGCCTTACCTTCACTATAACCTATCAAAGATGAAAATATTGGCTAATTATAGCATCAATAACACTATAATCCTCAAAATTTGCATAACAACTATTCCCTAGCTGAGATAGTAATTTTTCCCCAAGGTGTTTTTAATACATTGAAATAGCTGCCTTATTGATTGATTTCTTCTTATTTATGGTTATTAAATAAGTTGCTAAATGAATCATATTTCCAGATTTTAAAGCCACTAGTTCCTTCAGAAAAATTATTAGGAAATATTAGAATTTAATAAAAAGAGACAAGAATATCTTTAATGGTAATTATGATCTAATTTTAGATTGATAGTACTATTTGAATAACATATTTATGTATTTAATCTTGATGTTTCCTTTTACTAACACATTCTGTCATAGTAGAAACAGCTTTGATTACTATCTTCCTTGTCAAGATGAGTAATTTTACTTTTAATGTTGATTATTTTTTTTTTTTTTTGCTGGAGTGGGGACTGAACGCAGGGGCGTTCTACCTCCGCGCTACGCCCCCAGCCCTATTTTTTATACTTTATTTTGAAACCGGGTCTCACGAAGTTGCGGAGGGCCTCACTAAGTATAGAAAGAGAGACAGAGAGAGAGACAGGGAGAGAGAGAGAGAGAGCTGAGGCTGGCCACGAACCCGGGTCCTCCGGTCTCCGCCTCCCAAAGTACTGGGATTACAAGCGTGCGCCACCACGCCCAGCTTTAATGTTGATTATTACTGTGGATAAACTTCCCTATTTTTTATTTATAATATCATAGAATAAAATTGTTTAAATATAATTTTAAAATAATCTGTTTCTTAAACAACAATGCACAATTATTCACAAGAAGATATAATGAATTGATTCATTAAGGAATGAGAAGAAATATACTTAATCTAAGGAGATTATTTGGAATCATGTGCTAAAAGAAAAAGAGAAAGGAATTCTTTTCAGAAGGTAATTTGCTTTAGAAAATCTTAAAGATCTAAGAATAAAATAAATGTTGTTTTATAAAAATTTACATAAAATAAGAAAATGTTAAATATGGTGTAGAAATATTGACTATCATGTATGAGCAAGTACAGATTACTAAAATTGTTATTGCTAATATGTTGAGAGTTAAATGAAGTGGACACATCCTTTGGCAAAATAACATTTATACTTTTATAACATTTATACTTTTTGAATTTTCTTTATTTAATCTGTAATCTTTTAAGTGTTTTAGGCTTAACATAGATGATTTCTCTTATATTAATACATTTGTTTTAAACACTATATTAGTTCTAAATATTATGTGCTTCAACAGTAAGCTTTTTATCAGGAAAAAGCAGAAATTTTCAATGAGATGTGGACATCTTACAGACTACTTTTTAGCAGTCATTCGGATTTTTCTTGAATCATTTACACCTTATAGAATTGATAAAATGTTTCATAATTTGGGCACTCCATTCCACTTCCAGATTTTATATGGCTAGAATCTCCTTAGACCCAAGCCTGGTCTTTCTGAAAGGATGATCACATAGTTAATATGAAGTAAAGCAAATGTTCATATTAACTTGTTTATTTTGCAGATGTCTTAAAAATCATGATTTTAATAATAACATTTTTGCTATAAATGCCAATATTAGGAATGATGCATTTATTGAATACTTATTATGTGCAAACTATTTAGCTGCATTATTCTAACTAAGCTACCCATCATAATTATATATCACATTATGATGTTTACTTTATATGCAAGAAAAAAGGCTGAGAGACAAGCTAGGTAATTTCCCTAAGGTGGTATTTTCAATCATGTTTTTCTCATATGAAAGTTTATAGGCTTAAGAATGACACTTTAGCCAGGTGTGGTGGTTGGGAGGCTGAGACAGGAGGATCACAGTTTCAAAACAAGCCTCAGCAACTCGGTAAGGTTTGCATCAACTTAGCAAGACCCTATTTCCAAATAAAAAATAAAATAGGGCTGGGGGTGTGGCTCAGATTTAGAATGTCCTTGGGTTCAATCCCCAGCACCATACACACACAAATAAAATCACTTTATGCCTACTATCAAGAAAACCATATAATATCACTAAACATATAACAACAATCTGGAGAGAAAATAGCAGCTTTCTATATCCTCTCTAAAATATCTGGCTTGGGTGCAAGTGTTATCATTGCATTTGAGTTCACAATTTCTTTAGGATAAATGGTGAAATAGGGCTTTAGATTTTATACCCAAGGCCAGGACAACACTATCATGACTAGAATGGCTGGTAGCTATTGGGCAATCCCTCACATTCAATTCCAGTTGAGACAACCTACTGACTCTCCTGGTGTGGTCAGATCCCACTGGTCATTTGAGGTCACCTTTGGCTCTGGTTTCTTAAGGCAGGCTGCTGGCAAGTTTCCTCCACTGCCAGTACTGATAATGAGACTAATGCTGACTCAGCCTGTTTTGGTGGTAGCCATTGGACAATTCCTGGCTTTTGGTCTGGTTAATGCCTCCCAAGGCATATTCATATCATCAATGGTGCCATGAACCTGCCTTTCAGGTTGTGTTCACCTTAACTTCTAAATTCCTTCCTCTCCTTTAACCTTCTCTCAATCCTGGCAATTAGCCCTAGCATTTATGCTCATGTGATATTAATGAATAAAGAACCTGCCTTGGCCACGGTTGCAATAAACATTCTTAAAACAACCAAGACCATGTTTTGATAGTTTCCACAACCTGTATCTGCTTAGAACAGGAGTTCTGAAGTGGTCTCTCCCTTCAAAGCCCATCTGGGCACCTCATTTGGGCAGGATGTTCCCCAGAACCATGGAAGACAACTTCCACTGAGACTGTATCTGGCAGGAGGGTAAAATCCCAAGGCCTACCAACAAGCTACAAATGGACTCATACCCAATTTTCTACCTTCCTTATTGTGATGATCTCCAAAGGATAATGGAACTCTTTAACTGCCTTTTTGCCACCCATTGACTCCCTTTACCCCTTAAAGTCCATCTGCATTCCCTATAAGCAAAAATTGTTCTGATTCCTGTCAGCATAAATTATTATTTTCTTAAATTTCATGTATGTGAAAATTTTTTGTGTATGACTCTTTTCACTCAACATAATGTTTTAGGGATTCATCCATGTTATTTGTAAAGAATAGTCCTTTATTTATGCTAAATGGTATATCTTTTTAAATTATAGAACAGTTTAGTTACCACATCTTCCACCTATATTTTTATTTTTTGACTATGATAAATAAATATTCTATAAATAGCCTTACAACATTAGTGTGTGGACCTATATATCCGTTTCTCTTGGGTAAAATCCTAGATGAGGAATTGTTGGGCCATTGGCAGTAACTTAATTTTAAAAGAAGTTGGAAACTATTTTCCAAAGTGGATGAACCATATTATACAACCACCAAAAATGTGTAAGAGTAACAGTATTCTATATGCTAGCTGACATTTCATAATTATAATAATTTTAATCACAGTAATTCTAGAGAGATTAAAATAAAATCTCCTGATTTTAATTTTCATTTTCCTGATAGCCCCTTTTCCATGTCCTTTTTACTCTTGATGTACATTCTTTTTTTTTTTTTTGCGGTACTGGGGATGGAACCCAGAGGCATTCTACCTCCGAAATACACCCCCAAACCTATTTTTTATTCTTTATTTTGAAACAGGGTCTCACTAAGTTGCAGAGGGTCTCACTAAATAGCTGAGGCTTGCCGCGAACCCAGATCCTCCAGTCTCAGCCTCCCAAGTACTGGGAGTACAAGCGTGCACCACCACACCCAGCTTGATGTACATTCTTTGTAAACTTCCCATTCAAAATAAAGATATGAGGTAACAGACTTATATATTCTTGTGTCATTTGAGTTGAATTTATTGTTATCCAGTTTTTAAACATACCATTTATCTTTTATTTTGAATCTGCAAAATTAGAAATACATTTTTTCTTTGTGCTTGATCTGCATTGCTAATTTTATTTAGCAATTATCAATCTTTTTAAACAACTGACCTAGTCTACTTTAACTTTATTATTTGTTTTCTATTCATTGAGTTTGGCTCTTATGTTTATTATTTAAGTCTATCTACTTTTTAATTTCTAATTTGCCCCTATATAGCCATCTCCTTATGGTATAAATAAATCACTTATTTAAAATTTTTTTACTTTCTAATATAAACATGTAAGGCTATAAATTTATATCACATTACTGTTTAAGTTGGACTCCACAAATTTGATTTGTTGTACTTTTAATTTTTATGGTTTGAAATACTTTCTAATTTGCCACTTGGATGAGGGGTTCATTAATGTGTTGTTTAATGTCCAAATATGCAGGAATTTTTCATATATCTTTGTTGACTTCTAATGTAATTCAATTGTGTTCAGAGAACAAACCTACTGTATAAGGTATCCATAATTTCAAAGTCATTGAGACTTATGGCCCAGCATATAATATAATTTGGAGAATAGTTTAGGTGTTTTAGAAACTCCTGTTGAATCTTCTGTCAATCTTCATTCTCTTCTTTGTTATGACAGGCCTCCTTTGCTTTTATATTTGACTTTGATTGCAGCAATTATTCTATACCTGCGCAACTTTTACTGCCCCCGGTTGTCTTCCAACTCTGTGGCAGGTGATCCTAGAAATTCTTCTTAAAGTCTGAGCATGAGTAATCCAGACCTTGGTTAAGCAGTCTCATGAATCCCCACGCAGACTTCCTTTTCTTTTGTGATTCTTTTCCAAAAAACTGTTTTGAAAATTCTTGGTACATTAGCACCCTGCAATTACTATACTTGCATTCTCTACTCAGTGAGCGCGCAGTCCAGTCCTGCTTGAATTCCATCTTCACAAACCTTGGCAGAAAAGTCCTAAGGCAGAAACTTAAGTTAGGATCCTGGCATTGTCCTCATTTGTTATCCTTCCTTCAAATGTCACGAACATGAGCTATTATTGGTCAGTGCCTGAAAAATGTTACCTAGTACACTTTGTCCAGTTTTATCATGGTTTTTGATGGACAGAAAATCTGGTATCAGTTGTTCTTTGATAGCAGGAAGTAATATACAACAGCAACTTTGGAATATAGTTGAGGAACCACAGAATGCATGTTTCCCCTTTTATCATAGGATTTGGGGTTACATGAAAATTTATCGTTAGACAAGTTAGTAGGGAAGAAGTAGATATGATTATGGGCAATCACGTGATCCTTCTGAGTGAAATGTATCCTATCTGTAAGGTAGAGATCAAAACACCAATGCTTCAAAATTGTTATCAGTTTTAAATAAAATAATATTTTTAAAATGTCCTTCCCACTAGAAGCATATTCATTTTAATATTTTCTTCTCTGAAAAAGGAATGGGTATAAATATAAATTATTACAAATATTGAAATATCAGTTATTGAGATGTTTCTATTTTCCCTCAGGTTTATAACTTTTCTCTAATGCTTCCTTAAATAGCTGGTAGATTATTACCATAAGAACTTAATTGTAATGACACTGTCCATTTTTTCATAGTAGTGGTCATGTGCCTCTGAGTGTATTTTAAAAATTGGATTATATATTAATGAGTATTATCTAATTTTTAAATATTTTCTTTTACATTCCTCTCTAATTCAATATTGTGCATTCATTGGTCTTTAGAAATCAAACCATTCTCCCTGCTACATGTTTTTCTTGCTTAACATCTATTGCAGAATCTACCATATTCCCTATTGTCATTAATGCTGAAATACTTAGAAATTGTGTACAGTTCCTTAGTGTATTTTTAATACAGTAAATCATATAATCTATATTCATATCCTGTTTTTAAAACTTTTAATCTTAGATGCATTTGCTTTTCTTGCCTTCCTTTCCTTTATTCACCTTCCTTGTAATCCTTTCAAATAAATCTTCTACTGCTCTTCTCATTTGGTAATCCTGTAAGCACATTCCGTCTGGAGACCTCAAGTGTCCTTTAGAATCACTTTATTCACTTGTTCACTCTCATCATTTACAAGGAGAAAATCAGTAAAAATCATAAGGAAGGGTTTGCTTATCTTTGTATTTTATGAAGTAAGTTACAGTACATACACCAACACTATATGTCTGATTGGCAGATCAATTATCAGTGGAAGCAAAGTCTGGGAGACAGTTTTGAGGAGCAACTATAACACCTTATTACCAGGAATTATTCCACAGTCTTTCAACAAAAGTGTTTTTACCAGCTGAATAAAAGATAACTTCAACAGAAAACCTAGGAAGTAGCTGGTTAATTTTCTATTTAAATAAAAAGCCATATGACTTACTGTTGCCAATTTCTTAGCCTCCTGCTCAGCACCTGCTGTTCATTGTTGGCCTAACTCATAAGAAATATAGAGGTTCTTGACTTTCTTCACCCACATTTGTTAACCACTTTCATTCTACATCTTGTTCATCAGAAATAGTTCTAGCCTAGAGCTTCTTGGTATCACTGGGTATTTTTGTGTATTTATTTAGTTGTTTTGATTTTTTAAAAGAATCAGCCTAAGAGGGAAAGAATTTTACTATGGGAGAATAATCTCAACTTTCAGTTTTCCTTTAAATATTTTCAGTAAATTAATTTACTCAAAATGCATTAAATGAATTTCAGTTTCTTATTAATACTGTCAATAAAAGCAAGAACTACCTTCATATATAAGGTGAAATGAATTCATGCACTACAGTATTATTAACTTCTAACAAAATATAATTGCTTTGAGAAAGCTCTGTGACTAAGGCCTACTTCTCTTTTCTGAAAAGAGAAATTATCAAAAGCCAGAGGTTGTTAAATATGCTGTATTGCCAAAGTGAAAAATTTCTCATGATTCATTGAGAAGGACTGAAACCAAATTGAAAAGGGAATCATTTTCCCCTCATATAACCCAAGGTGATTTAAAGCTATATCTTTAATACTTAGAATCATTACTATACCAATAGTCACACATGTACCAAAAATTTTAAGAGAATGCCCTAGAGGAAATCCTCTTTATCCCAGAACACAGATTTCTCAGAGCTGCTTGAATGCCTTACATCTTCTCTAATCAGTGAACACAAAAAAATTAACCACTAGTATAGAGAATGAAAAATGTCAGTGTCTTTTGAAATTTTTACCAATTAGTGATAACTATCAGTCACATTCTTCCCCTAGTTATGTTTCTATCATGGTGAATAACTATATTTAGTTTAAGATCCTTAAAAAACTAATTATTTTTAATCATCATGACAGGTCAGTGCATATTGTGATATTATCAAAGAAAGAGTGAATATCTACCCAAGGAGCAGAGTATTTTAAAGATTCAACTTTTTATTTTTTTAAACTTATCTTTATTCATGTCTTTGACAGTCATTTTTTTAACTGAGTCTTTAATGAATCTGAAGCTTCCTGAAGGTAATCATGATGCCTATAATTATATTTATATTTTGTATAACAAAAATTTGTATAGCAAAATATAAATATTTTTATGCACATACACACACACACACACACACACACACACACACACACCACATCACAGATGAACACACAAATAGAGCCTGGGCAAAGTCCAAACTGCATTAGAAGAAAAATGGGAGTTTGAAAATAGAGAATATACATGAAGTTTCAAGAAAAACTATTTCACAACATAAAAAAACTCAGAAAAGAAAAAAGTTCAGGAGTCATAATTCCAATAGAATGCACAGAAAACCCTCTTTCATTGCAATATTGTACAGTACTTTTTTAGCTTGCAGGTGTAAAGCAATAGACTGGGCCTCCAACACACACTCTCAGAAGAAGATTCATAGAAACATCTCAATTTCTGAAAACAGGCTCAGTCCATGCTGGCTTATGGGTAGTAGCTCACAGTATGGTTTGTGGAGTATTTAAAAAAAGCCTCTTCTCCACAATAATTATTGATCATTTTTCATGCATCCATGTATACATTTTTATGAATTCAATTTCAAAGGCCATTTTATATTTGGTTGTTTGTTTTTACTGTTATCTTCCTAGTAAGCTCCTATGTAGCTTTAAAGTCAGTTTGAGTATTTCTCAATGTGCTCGCACATTCTTTTTCCCCATGCTTTATTATTTATTTTTGTAGATTTTACTTTATTGCCTCCCTTATTAGTCTAGAGGTAGTATTTTGAAAGAGTTCCTGATAGGTTCAAATATCAGCTCAGCTTTTTACTTAGCTATGGAACTTTGTTGAGACTTTTTCCCCACATTTTTCAAGTTTTAATTTTTTTATGGCCTATATTCTGTATTTCTGATGGTTAAATAAAATAATGTACATAAAATGTCCAGCACATTTAACACTTAAAAATGGTAATGTTTAACACTTTTTAAAAACTTTGAGTTACTAGAGAAACAGTCCCATCTTAATTTTAATAACTATAAGACTGTCTGTAGTGCATCTGTGTACATAATATAGGTTGTATATCTTGCTATTATTTGAAAGTATGTGGCACTCCAAAATTTATATGTTAAAACCTAATCACCAAGATGATGCTATTAGAAGGTGAGGTTTTGAGAGGCGATTGTGTCATTAGGATTGTGGTGGTAGGGGTAGGGGTAATTAACAGGAGGTGCTTCCATTGACATTATGTACCTATGTGAGAATACCAATGTCAATCTCAGTGTCATGACTCGGGAAAGGGAGGGAGTGGGGAAGGGTCTGGGGGAAAGCTTACCAAGTGCTGTGTGCATGTGTGCCACTATCACTCTGAACTACATTATGTGAGGCTACAATGCACCAATAAAAGTAAATAAAAAAAAGTAAAGGATCAAAGTTCGATGCTGAAAAAATATTCAGACCTGTTTATAGGCACTAGGCATAGAGAAATGCAAAGCGTAATTCAACCACAGTACTAAACTGTAATTCCTGTCATTTGGTGGCAGTGATAATTCTAACCATCATCTCATGGGATCTTTTGAACAGCTGAGTGATGGCTGCCCTCTCTATCCTTGTACAGACTTCATGCTATCTCATTAGTCCTTCCCGCACACTCCTTGCACTTTACAGAGAAGATAACTCCTCCTGTTTCTGCCTGAGCAGAAGTATCCATGTTGAAAAACAGTAATACTATTAAATAAAAAACACAAGAGATTAAAAAAATCAATATTAAGTTTTTTGACTTCCAGAAAAGTTAAATTGGAGCCCATTTCTTCTTTTTTCTCTATATCACTTTAGTTGCTTTAAAGCAGTATTTTCTCACTGGTATAATCAAGTGGACACATGCGAGTGACTTCATACTAAGTAGCTGTGTTGCTGATCCAAGATGACATTTTGACTCTGGTATTCATAGATGGATGTGAGAAAGCCATGCATACATAAATAAGAGAATTTATAGGTAAATGTGAGTATATATAGCATACTACTTTTTTAATTAAAACTGTGGTTCAACATGGTTTAAGTGAAGATCTTTCCCAGTTATTCCTCTCATAGGGAACTAATATCTAGAATATATAAAGTACCTAAAAGACTTAACAGTAAAAAAATGACCCAATCAAAAATGGACAATTGAACTAAATAGATACTTCACAAAAGAAGAAATACAAATGTCATGGCAGAAATGTGGGGAAATAGGAACTCTTCTGCACTGTTGGTGGGATTGCTTATAAGTGCAGTCACAATGGAGATCAGTGTGGAGATTCCTCAGAAAACTGGGAATGAATCCACCATATAATCCAGTAATGTCACTTCTGGGTATCTTTCCAAAGGGATTGAAATCAGAATATTATAGTAATGTATGCATATCCATGTTTATAGCACCACAATTCACAATAGCCCAATTATGGAACCTATGTAGCTGTCCATCAACAGATGAATGGATTACAAATTTATGGGATATACACACAATGGAATTCTATTCAGTAATAAAGACGAACACAACTGTGTAATTTGAAGGAAAATGGATGGACCTGGAGAACATTATATTAAGTGAGATTAGCCAGTCACAGAAAGTGAAGTTCATATATTTTCTCTCATGTGTGGAAGCTAGGGAGTAATCAGAATTCCAGAGGGACTTTAGATGATGGAGAAGAAACTGCAGTGGAGCCAGGGAGCTGGTGTAGGGGAGGAGGTGGGGGAAAGAGGGAGAATCAATGAAGGATCACTTCCATTGATATTATGTACATATGTGAAATTACCAATGTCAATTGGTGGGGAGGGAGCTGGGGGAAGCCCACCAAGTGCTGTGCATGTATGTCATTAGCACTATGAACTACATTACAATGCGAGACTCTATTATACCAATAAAAGTATAAAAAATAAATTGAGCTGAAATTAAAAAAATCTTAATTTGTTTTATATCACTTTACTTGATATTTTATAGAGAATAGGTTCAATCACCTTAGCTATAATCTTAACCCAAATTTATAAAATGTATACTTTTTGTCAGAGACTATGCTAAGTGCTTTACATATATGTCCTTGTGTTATCATTATATCAATTCTATGAAGTGAATATTATCCCCACTTACCAGGAAACTGAATCTTAGAGTTTTGCCTTAATTCCTCATAGTGCCTAGTGGAGCAAGAATCCATTTGAATCCATTTCTCTTTATATGTAGAATCAAAATGTGTAACCAACATGCTAATAATACTGTTTATTAAATTGCAAATGTTTCTGTAATTAATAATACAATCACTTTGATTACCCTAATGTGAATGTGTTTCCTAGATGACTTTCCTTTTTAATACAACAAATTTTACATTAGGAAGCCAGTATGTGGAGGCCAGAGAAGCAATGGCACAGTAGAACAGGAGATAAAGGGAAGGAAGTGTGCCAGAGTAAGCCAGACTAGCCTCCTTTATTATTTTGCTTTACTCTAAGATATTTAGATTTAATTAGTTTGAAAAATGAGCATATTTAGAAAATAAGTACTTTTACTATTTTACTGTACAACATGAATCTCACACACAAGTATACAGAAATAGGAATGTGTCATGCTGACATGCAAACATAGTGCAGATGAATTAAAGAGATAATTATTTTTTGCCTTCTCCTTCCTAACAGGTCTGGATTATGTAAAATAAAAATTAAAAATGTTGAAGCATGGTAATTTTCTCATTCAAAATATTAACTTAAAGAAAATTTTATGTAAATTTTTCAAATGGAATCTAGTAAATCTACTATATTTGATTATCTGTCATCTACTTATCAAAAAATCTATCTGTATCTACTTAACTTGAAAAACTTCACACTTCAGAGGACAGCAAGGATTATACATGCACTGTGTGACTTATCAAACATAGAATTTGAAAAATTATTCAAGGTTATTTTTATTATGCAATACATGATTTTATAACAAAATGCCAATAGAAGATATGACCGTGAGGGTAAAGCTATTTAAATTTTTAAAAGAAAAATCACTCAGGCATAATTTTTATTGATAGAGCACATGAATATTTAAATCATTTTAGAAGTGAGTGATACATTATTCCTATGTGTTAGCTTCATTTTCAGATATATACATAGATAGATGATAGATGAAAGATAAGTAGATATACAAATATTGTGATGTTAATGGATTTAATGGTTATGGGTAATGATAGTTTGGTGAACTTTTAAATTTAAACTTCCAGTTAGCTTCTGATCATATTCTGTGGTATGTCTTTTATCATTTCAATTATCTAGGAACATCTTGAAAATAGTGAACATGTTAAGTTTGTTTTTGAATCTCCAGTGCTTTGTAAATTAACTTCAAAGTAGTAGTTAAAATAAATATTAATATAAACAGAAATATTTTTGAATTCAATAGTTACTAATAGTTCAATTGTGTCTAGATGCTCATCAAAAATTTTTGTTATTGTGGTGTCACACTCAATAATCACTAGTATTTGGTGCACGACCTTCCATTTAATACATTTTAATATTGGAATTGAATATGAGTGCTAAATATAACCTTTAAATACATATTACATGGAGAGACTGGTAGTTTTACTGGATTGAACTGTTAGTGTGCAGGGCAGGAGGTTGGTCCCTACCACTTGCTTGTTCCACAAATAGAGTCAAATTGGCAGGAAAATATTTTTCATTCAAAGCCAGCTTTTGAGGAAGACAGAAGAAACTTTCTTGTTTCAAATTTTCATATTTCAAGAACTAAAAGCAAAGGAAGCTGTTAAAAGAAAATAGATGGCAAATGGACAAAAGAGGGGAAATAAACATATGCAGGTTTAGATAGCCGGAGAACCTGTCAGTCTCAGCCAGGTCTCAGTTTCCTTGGCACCAATTGGAAGGGGCTGGGGTGGGAGCTGGGAGTGGGATGAGCCCGTCAGCCTTTATGCTCAGCATGAGGAAATACAGGGAAACAAGTTATGTGGAAGTAGGACATTGTAAATTTTAGAGGGAGTCTGTTAATTTTAGGGAGTGTCTATAGTAATTTCCCTCTTTCACACTTTTTTTTTTTGCAGTACCAGGGATTGAACCCAGGGGCGCTTTACCTCCGAGCTACACCCCGACCCTATTTTTTTTATCCTTTATTTTGAAACCGGGTCTCACGAAGTTGCAGAGGACCTCACTAAGTAGCTGAGGCTGGCTGTGAACCCGGATCCTCCGTTCTCCGCCTCCCAAGTACTGGGATTACAAGCGTGCGCCACCACTCCCGGCCCTCTTTCACACTCCTATCAATTTATTTGTGATATACTAAAAATTTTCATGACTTTTTAAAATATTGCCATGGGTGGGATTACTAATTTTAGGCCTCAATATAAATGAGCTAGTAACTTCAATGTAAAATCTCTATCCCTTAGTAGTATGACCTCTGACTTCCTTTGCTTAATCTGTTTCTATCTTTAGTCAAGACACATTCTTCATAGTCATTGAGCACATTGTAACATATTTTCCAGTTACAAAAAGAAAAACCAACGAAACAAAAAATGTCACATTTAAATGCATGTCAGCCTTTTCCCAGTCATTTCTATCAGAAATTTAAATAAAATACAAAAATATAGGTTATAATTTCTTTAGATTATATAGCCAGGCAGACTGTAATGTAGACAAAAAATTTATAGCACTCAAGACTTTACAACTTGGACATTTTCTTTTTATATTGCTATGTAATCACATATTTATGTTAAATGTAATGATAGAAATTATATAGATTTAATTTTTAGACATTTGAGGGCACAATTAATAGGAAAGCAAGAATATCAAAACTTTGAGTCACAAAGACTCTATACCCTATATACTTCAGTTATTTGATATAAGCGATAGGTCATTAAATTATTTTTTTATCAACATTGGGAATTATATTATTTCTCAGCATTTCTCCTTTACAGAGACATTTTAATAGAATAAAACAGGAGGGAAGAGCCAGACAGATCAAAGAAAATACTTTAATTTTATAATCACTTGAACATACTTGGAAATATGATCTCATTCATCGAGGAGTTTATCATTTAGTTATCTTTTCTATTGACCTCACTCTGCTTCTTAAAAATAGTCTGTTGTTTCCCAGACACATTTTTTAAAAAGCAAGAAAAAAGACCTTTTTTCTTGATTTGACTGTGCTTTATTATTCTTTGACCTAACCTTTTTCTTTTTCTTCAAAGCTTTCTTCATTTATATTGCTCTGAATCCATTTCCTCTCTACTCTTATTATCTATTTATGCCTTCAATCTTCATCTCTTACAATTGTTCTTTTCTCTACCTCTCTACTGAAATTACTTTCTCAGAGGTCATTAATTTGGTTCCTGTTTTCCCAAATTCAACATACACTGCAATATCACTGTTGTTCAACTTGATCTACTGTTTATCGGTCTGAATATTTTTTGTATGTTTCTCTCATTTAGTGTCAAGGGATGAATATTATAATGTATCTGACATAATGTCAACAATCTAGAGATGAGATATGGTAATGCTAATGTTTATTGAACCTAGGGCTTAATGATGGTACCATTTTGAAAATAGTCTGAGGAACTTAAGAAGAGAAAAGGTCCTGTATATCCTTAACATTACATTAGGAATGACAACTGCAGTCCATTTCCATCTTCCTGTTGTACTCTTCTTCCACTGATGAACTTCAGCATATCATTTACAATAAACAAGATTGCTCATAAGCTCTCTAGTTCCATGCCTTCTGCCTTAATTAATTAGTTAATTTATTTATTATTTATTTAGTGGTACTGGGAATTTAACCCAGTGACATTCTACCTCTAAGCAACATCCCCAGCCCTATTTTATTTTTATTTGGAAAGAGGGTCTCACTAGGTTGATGAGAATCTCAGTACTTGCTGAGGCTGTCCTCGAACCTGCGATCCTCCTGTCTCAGCCTCACACTTACTAGCATTACAAGCTGCAACACCACACCCAGCCACTTCCTGGCTTTTAAAGTCAGTTTATGCCTCTCAATTGGATTCCACCTCTGATTTCTGGTTTTTAATTTCATTTAATTTTTAGTTTTAATTCTGGTGATGATCATTTTATTTTTCACTTTGTTTTTGTTTTGTTTTGTTTTGTTTTTTTTGCGGTACCGGGGATTGAACCCAGGGGCGTTCTACCTCCACGCTACACCCCCGGCCCTATTTTTTATACTTTATTTTGAAACCGGGTCTCACGAAGTTGCGGAGGGCCTCACTAAGTAGAGAGAAAGAGAGAGAGAGAGAGAGAGACAGAGAGAGAGAGAGAAAGAGAGAGAGAGAGAGAGAGAGAGAGAGAGAGAGCTGAGGCTGGCAGCGAACCCGGATCCTCTGGTCTCCACCTCCCAAAGTACAAGCATGCGCCACCACGCCTGGCCACTTTGTTTTTTGAGGTCACTTTTGGGTTGCTAATGAGTAAATGGGTTGATTTGCTTTTTCAGCTACACACAGTTTGTTGATTAAAGGATGAGGTGGAAGTCAAATGGCAAAAAAAGACACCTTGGAATCAGGGGATTTCTTTTTAGGGACTATTAGTACATTGATATAATGGCTAACTTTTTGTTATATTCCATTCCTTACCTGTTAACATTTCTGCTTTACATGGGATAGTTTTATTAAGTTTTGCCAGTCATGAATTTCTAATTTACATTCTTGGAGTGGGTAAAGATTTAACTTACCTCACCTCTGAGCAATGTCCCAGAAATTCTTAAGAACTTTGTACCTTTTGATAAATGGTTTATTGGTTTCAATTTTTTGTACTCAAGATTGAACCCAGGACCCACATATGCTAGGCAAGTGCTTTATCACTGACCTATATCCACAGCCCTTTATTAAAATTTTATTTTGAGACAGTGTCTCCCTAAGTTGCCCAGACTGGCCTAGAACTTGCCACATACCTACCTCAGCCTCCTGGGTAACTATGATTACAGAGATGTGCCACTGTGCCCAGCAGGTTTTTGTCTTTCTATTTTAGTGATTCAATCTGTATATTTACATATCCATGTATATGTTATCTAAAGAAGGGAGAGAGAGAGAGAGAGAGAGAGAGAGAGAGAGAGAAATTAGTGTTCTCTCTCATCCGGGCCATTTTCGTTGCTAGGAATTGGTAGAGAGACTCTCCAGTTAGCACAAACAGGTAGCTTATGTCAGGTATGTGTCGAGACCTGAGGGAGGTCTAAGAACATAAATTTTAGCAGGGTTATTCCTAAAAGAGATATGTTTAAGGTGATTCTTTAGTCCATGTAGTTTTTTTTTGCCTAGAGAATAAATTAGTCAAAAATCAGCATTGTTGAAATGATTGCAATTTTTGATGATTACTGTTCATTTGACAATTTTCTGCCTCACATTGTGTTTATTGTTTGTTACCACTTACATCTTAATTTTGTCTTGTACATGGCCCATTTTGGTTACCTAACTGTTATTACACCTCAGATACTATTGGCCATAACTTCTACTAACTCAGTCTGGCTGGATTTATAGACATAAGTTTTTAAAGGTAAGAATCTCTTTGATCAAATTAATCACACAGTACAAGAGAACTCCTTGACCACTGATCAGACTCTGAATCAACTACCTTTGCATGAATTGTCTACTCCAGGTCCAAACAGCTCGAATATAATGGAAAACATGGTTATGTGGTAAAAATAAATGACTTAATGCCTTTGACTTGATGGGTATGGATGAGACTGTTGATAAATTTAGACTATTGACAGGCAGGCATTGAAATTGGAATTAGTCCAACCATTTGCTGGTTGTTTTACATATGCATTTTATTGGTGCATTGTAATCTCACATCATATTGTAGTCCACAGTGATAGTGACATGCATGCACACAGCACTTGCTGAGCTTTCCCTCTGATCCCTCCCACTTCCTCCCCTTCCCTATACATAATATTGAGATTTGCATTGGTATTTTCACATATATACATAACAGCAAAGGAAGTGCATCCTTGGTTAATTCTCTGCCCCCCACTCCCTGCCACACTTCCCTGAACCACCCTTGCCCAACTGGGGTTTCTCCTTCATTGTTTACTGTCCTCCCTTACTCCTTAACTTCCACATATAAGAGAAAACATATGACCCTTCACTTTCTGACTGGCTAATCTCACTTAACATAATGTTCTCCACGTCCATCCTTTTTCCTGCGAATGATATAATTTTGTTCTTTAGTGCTGAGTAGAATTTCATTGTGTATATATCCCATAATTTTGTAATCCACTCATCTATTGATGGACACCTGGATTGGCTTCATAATTTGTGAACTGTGTTATAATAAACATGGATGTGCATGTATCACTATAATATTTTAATTGCCATGCCTTTGAAAAGTTACCCAGGAGTGGTATAGCTAGAGCATATGGTAGATCCATTCCAAGTTTTCTGAGGAATCTCCACACTTATCTCCACAGTGGCCGAACTAATTTGCAATCCCACCAACAGTGTAAAAGAGTTCCTATTTCCCCACATTCTCATAAGCATTTATTGTTGTTTGACTTCTTGGTGATTGTCATTCCAGTTGGGGTACAATAGAATCTCAGTGTAGTTTTGATTTGCATCTCCCTGATTGCTAATCATGATCATTTTTTCATACATGTATTGGGCTTTTTGTATTCCTTCTTTTGTGAAGTGTCAATTTACTTCACTTGCTCATTTTTTGATTGAGTTGTTTGCTTTTATAGTGATAAGTTCCTTAAATTCTTTGTATATTCTAGATATTAGTCCTCTTTCAGAGGAGTAGCTAGCAAAGATCTTGTCTCATACTGATGAATCTCTATTAAGGTTCTTGATGGTTTCCTTTGCTTCACAGAAGTTCTTTAATTTGAGGCAATCCCACTTATTAATCATTGTTTTAATTCCATGTGCCTTGGAGGTTTTACTGAGGAAATGTCTACCTGTGCCTATATGTTGGAGTGTTGTACCAATGCCTTCCTCTAGTAATTTTAAAGTCTCTGTTCTAATGCCCAGGTCTTTGCTCTATCTTGATTTGACTCTTGTGCAGGGTGAGAGGTTGGGATTTACTTCCATTTTTCTACAAATGGATAATCAGTTTTCCCCACACTATTTCTTGAAAAGGCTATCTTTTCTTTAATGTATGTGTTTGGCATCATTGGCTATAAGTGTGTGGATTTGTTTCTGTAACTTCTATTCCGTTCTACTCTTCTATGTGTCTTTTTAATGCCAATATCATGTTGTTGTTGTTGTTGTTTTTACTATAACTCTGTAGTATAATTTGAAGTCACGTATTGTGATACCTCCTGTGTGGTTTTATTTCTCATAATTTCTCTGGCTATTCTGGGTCATTTGTTTTTCCATATGAAATTTAGGACTGATTTTTCTAGCTCTGTGTAGAATAACATTGATATTTTAATAGGGATTGCATAGAATCTGAAGATCAATTTTGGTAGAATGGCCATTTTGATAATATTTATTCTGTCTATCCAAGAGAATGGGAGATCTTTCCATCTCCTAAGATCTTCAGTTTCTTCCTTTAGTGTTTTATAATTTTCATTGTAGAGGTTTTTTACCTCCTTTGTTAGATTTATTCCTAGGTATTTTATTGTTTGTGAGGTTACTGTGAATGGATTTTAAAATTTTTTTTTCAGTGGATTCATGGTTAGCATATAGAAAGGCTACTGATTTTTTATAGATTGATTTTGTATCCTGTTACATTGCTGAATTTATTAATCAGTTCTAGAAGTATTTTGGTTGAGGGTTTTGTGTGTGTGTGTGTCTTCTAAATATATGATCATGTCATCTGCAAATAGAGATAATTTTAGTTCTTCTTTTCTTATTTGTATTCCTTTGGTTTCCTTCTACTGCCTTATTGCTCTGGCTAGAGTCTCAAGTACTATATTGAAAGAATAGTGATAGGAGCCAATCTTGTTTTGTTCCACAGTTTAAAGGGAATTCTTGAAGTTTTTCCACATTCAATATGATGTTGGCTTTGGGTTTCTTGGATGTTGCCTTCATGATGTTGAGGTAAATTCCTTCTATTCCGACTTTCTGCAGTGCTTTTAACATGAATAGGTGTTGGATTTTGTCAAATGCTTTTTCAGTGTCTACTGAAATGATCATGTTATTTTTGTCCTAAGTTCTATTTATGTGGTGAATCATATGTGTTGATTTGCATATATTAAACCAGCCTTGCATCCCTGGAATGAAACCAACTTGGTCATGGTGTACAATTTTCTTGATATGGTTTTGAATCCATATCACTAGTATTTTGTTTAGAATTTTTACATCTATGTTCATCAAAGATATTGGTTTGTAATTTTCTTTTCTTGAGGTATCTTTGTTAGGTTTTAGCATTAAGGTGATACTGGCTTTATTGAAGGAGTTTGAAATAATCCCATCTCTTTCTATTTCACAGAATAATTTGTTAAATATTGTGTTCAGTTCTTCTATGAAGGTTTTGTAGAATTCAGATGGTAATCTGTCTGCACCTGGATATTGTTTGATGGAAGGCTTTTTATTGTTGTTTTTATCTCTTTGCTACCTATTGGTCAGTTTAGCGTTTCTGTATCCTCTTGGTTCAATTTAGGTAGGTTGTATGTATCTAGAAATCTGTCAATTTCTTCTATGTGTTTCTGTTCATTGGAGTGTAAATTTTCAAAATAGTTTCTGAGGGCCCTCTGGATTTCCTCACTGTCTCTAGTGATGTCTCCTTTTTCATTTCTTACTTTAATAATTTGGGTCAATTTTCTTTTTCTTTTGGTTAAGTTGGCTAATAGTGTATCAATCTTGCTTATCTTTTCAAAGAACCAGCTTTTGGATTTGTTGCTATTTTGTATTTCGTTGTTGCTGTTTGCTATTTCATTGATTTTGCCTCTGATTTTATTTATTTCCTGCCTTATAGTGTCTTTGGGATTAGTCTGTTCCTGTTTTTCGAGTGAAGTGTGTAATTAGTTATTTATTCAGTGACTTTCTGTTTTCTTATGTGGGCACTCAATGCCATAAATATTCATCTGAAAACCACCTTCCAAGTGGTGCATAGATTTTGGCATGTTGCGTCTCTTTTTTTGCTTAATTCTAGGATTTTTTTTAATTCTCCTCTTATTTCTTCTATGATCCAGTCCTCATTCAAAAGTGTGTCATTCAATCTCCATGTGTTTATGTAATTCCTTTGGGTCTTCCTGTTGTTGATTTCTATTTTCATTCCATTATTATCTGAATAGATGCATGGATTCAGTTATAATATATACATATATGTATATATATATATATATTTAATTTGCTGGTACTTGCTTTGTGGGCCAGAATACAGTCTATATTGGAGAAAAGTTCCATAAGCAGCTAAGAAGCATGTGTATTCAGCTGTTTTTAGTTGGAATATTCTGTATATGTCTATTAGATCCATTTGGTTTATAGTATTCTTTAAATCTGAAACATCTTTATTGATCTTTTGTCTGGAAGATTGATCTAGTGGTGTGAGAGGTGTGTTAAAATCTCCTAGTATAATTGTACTGGGGTCTATCTGAGTCTTAATATCGCAAAGATTTTGTTTTATAAAAGTTGGTGCACCCACATTTGGGGAATAAATATTTCCTATCATTACATCTTCTTGCTGAATTGTTCCCTTTATCAGTAAGAGATCTCAAACTTTATCTCTTCCAATACATTTTAGCTAAAAGTCCACTTTGTGAGATATGACAGTTGCTATATCTGGAGGTTTTCGCTCTCCATTTGCATGGAATATCTTTGTCTATCCTTTCATCTTTAGCCTATGAATATCTTTGCTGTTATGTGAGTTTCTTGCAAGCAGCATATAGTTTGATTATGTTCTTTAATCCACATTGACAATCTTCCTTTTAATCAGAAAGTTTAGGCCTTTGACATTCAATGTTATTATTTAGAGATGATTTTTGTTTCCTGTCATGTTGAATTTTATTATTTTATTTTTAATATACTATTATTGGCACATTAGAATCTCATATCATAATGTAAATCATATTGACAGTGACATACATGCACACAGCACTTGGTAATATAGTGTTATTTCCCTTCCCTTAGTTGTTCATCTGGTGTTATTCTTCCCTTCTCTGGTTCTGGTATTTATTTCTTTTTTTTCTTCTTTGTGTTTTATTTATTTAAGTATTTTCTCTAGTGTTGGATTGGTTATCATGAATTCTTTTAGTTTCTGCTTGTCTTTGAAGGTTTTTATTTCTTTGTCAATTTTAAAAGATATCTTTCTGGATATAGCAGTCTTGGTTGGAAGTTGTTTTCTTTTAGGGTTTGGAGTACATCATACCAGTCCCTCCTGGCTTTCATGACTTGGGTTGAGAAGTCTAGAGTGATTATTATTGTTTTGCCCTTGAATGTCATCTGTCCTTTTGTTCTCAATGAATTTAAGATTCTCTCCTAGACCTCTATGTTTGTCATTTTGATTATTATGTGGCTTGGAGAAGTTCTTTGATCTTGTCTCATTGGAATTCTGCATGTCTCCTGTACATGAATGTCCATCTCATTTCTGTGTTCAGAAAATTCTCTGATATTATTTCTATGAAAAGGTTTCTAATGCCCTTGATTTTTGCTTCTGTTCTTTCTTCAGTGCCTATTACCTGTGTTAGGTCATTTCACATTATTCTATAGTTTTTAAATGTTTTGGTCATGTTGTCTTATGGTCTTCTCTATATTATTGACTGTGTGGTCAGTTTTGAATGAGCTGCCTTCTAAGAGTGAGACTATCTTCTATGTCATCTAGTTTGCAGAGGTGGTTTCTATTGATGTCTTTATTTCATTTATTGTCTCTTTCATTTTGCTCAGGGCCTTTTTTTGGTTCTTATCAAGGGCCTCAATTTCTTTATCAATATATTCTTTTGTATCTTGTACACTTTCTCTGATTTTATTTTGAAGGTGTTTGATCCTATTGAAAATCAAAATTCTGAATTCTTGTTCTGGCATTTTCTGAAGCTCTGTGTTAGTGATTTCCATTGCTGTTGTGTTGTGGGAGTTTATTGTTTCCTCATTGGTCATTGTTCTCATGTTTTCGGGATTCTTAGGTTTTTGCTCTCTTGTCTGGGCATCTTTTTCCTCTTTGTGTGGGAATCCTAAGTCTATTTGTTTTCCCTTATTAACAAATCCTATGTTGGGTCAGGTATTTGTCTCAATGAATCTATCTCATATAACCAGAATTGTGAATTCATTTCTCCCAACCTCTTTAACAGGATATAGTTCTCAGTCAATGCAGGCAAGCAGTAATCTCTAATTTGCTGCAGGTATCCATGCTTTCTGAGCCGTAACTTATCAGGGCCAGAGAGTATAAAGGTTTTGAGCCTGTGGCCTGGCTGGCTGAGATTTAATGCTCCAGGTACACCACTGCTGCTCTGCTGTTTGCAATCACATAAAACCCTGCACACTGCTGGCCTCTGGCCTCTATGGTCACAGGGCCCAGGCTCAGCATGGCCAGAGATTATGGCAGTCTGAGCCTGCAGCACAGTTATGTGAGCACTGATGCTCCAGGGACCCCCACCATTGTTTTGCTGGTTGCAATCACATGAAACCCTGTCAGCCTCTGGCATTCATGTTCACCACCAGGCCCAAACTCTGCCATCTGACAGATAGTAGTGTTCTCAGCCTATAGTATGGCTGTCTGAGTCAAATTGCCCCAGGAACACTGCTGTTCTTCTGCCAGCAGCAATCACGTGAAATCCTGCTGGCCCCTGGCCTCCCTGCTTGCAGGTCCCAAACTCTGCCAGGGGAGAGATTGTATAATTCTGAGCCTGAGGCATAGGTGGCTGAGTTATTTAGTCCCAGGGACAACACTGCTGCTCTGGGAAGCTGTGTTCACATGAGACCTTGTCGGCTACAGTACTAATGGCACCCAAACACCACCGGGCAAGAATTTATAGCCCTTCAAGCCTGGGTCATGGTTGGCTGAGTTATTTTGCCCCACAGACACCACTGCTGATGACCTTGTGGTGATCACTAGAGGCCCTGCAGGGGAAGGTGAGCTGCTGACACTAAGTCCTACCTGAGTGTCCCTAGGGACTGCCGGCTAATACATGGTTTTGCTGTTTCTTACTGTACCTCTTGCTCCAACCTTCACAGGGATGGTTTGAAACTCACAGATGTTTCAAATATGCAAGTCCCTGCTTCCATGCAGGCTCTCACTGGGATGTTTTGTAAACTCATGGTTTTGATAAGCTTTCTTTTTTTTTGTTCCACCATCTTGGATTCCCCCATTTTTTGCTTAACAAGACCTTGTGTTTTTTTTTTAACTTGTAACATCTTGACTTTCTTGTTCTCCTTCCCCCTTTTTCTTTCTTTCTTTCTTTTTCTTTCTTTCTTCTTTTTTATATTTCTATTATTTCCTGTCATTCTTTCTGAATCTTTTCCTCTACTTTCTCTATTAATAGATGCCTTAAGATTTTGTCTTTGGATGTACATTCTTTGATTTTTCTCAAGAAATAATAATTTATAGTAATTCACTTATCATACCTTTTATGTAGTTCATGGATCTATTATTTTATCCTCAACCATTATCTGAAATGTCAAATCCACCTTCCCAACTATCTACTTACTTTCTTTGCCTGAATGTCTACCATGTTTATTTATACTTGTTCAGAAACAAACTCACTACTCCTAATGACAACTTAATAAGTCTCTTTTCCTTAAGTTGATGTTTGCATTGATGTAAGAACAGTCATCTAAATTTCCAAGTTTTATCCTCATCCTTCCTTTCATTCTCTTCATCATCACCTACTTAGTAAACTCCTAAGTTCTGTGAGTTTTACCTCTGAATAATTTCCTGTACCATCTTTTCTGTATTTTCATGTTCATCACCTACTTTATACTTCATAATTACTCCTAATTAAACTAACATTTTCAACCTCTTTCCTTTCTCATAATCTATTCATCACTGTCAGATAAATCTTCCCAAATAAATTTTAGTTATATCAGTCTCAATTTCAATCAAGACCCAGCAGCAAACAGATGGTACATTCAAATTGGCTATTTTTAAGGGAGTTTCATATAAATATTTAAAAATGTTGTTTGTTTAGTAATGAAAAAGTACACCAGGAGTTTTTATTCCAGTGTTTTCCACATTCTTATACCTGAAAAGGAAGAAAGAAGGAAATTGTTATTGGAACCCAGATATGCACAAGGCTGTGTGAAGAAAACATTTACTATGAGTGAGAGAGCAAGCCTCAAAGGAAGAAAGCATAGGAATATGACCCACTCCACTCTCCCTCCCTCTCCCAGAAGTCCTGTCACCACTTCTGTTTGGGCAAACACAGGTGGAAGCCCAAAGCCAGGTTATTACATAAATGAGGTCCAGATAGGTGGGTCTTCCAAGGTAAAGAATGGAGCATATATCTGAATGGGAAAGTAGAGGACAGTTAAGCCACCATAAACATTCAGTCACTTTTCCCTGAGTTCTGAAATAAGCAAAATTAATGTAGTGTTGTTTATTGAATAGTATTGGCAAAATTGGCCTGTAAGAAATGTGCTTATATTTTCACTTTTCATAGTATAGGATTTGCTGTTTCTTGAAATGCATTTTGTCTTCCTTTCTTACATCTCCTACCACCTGGAAAAAATATATTCCTTATGAATTCACCATTTATCATCTACCTTTCTTCCTCAATGTGTACAGAGTAAGTATAATTTTAATTTCCATAAATCTAAGTTCTATTTTAGATATTTATTTTTTCTAACCTGGTCTTTGTGGTAGGAAGAATTCTTTGGTGCCCCAAATTATTCTACCTTTCTCCAATGTACATGTCCTGCAAAATTCCCTTGTTCTTGGTTATGAGTAAGAATAGTGAATGTGGTGAGATATTCTCAGGATTATGTTACCTTATATGGCAAAATGATTTTTCAGAGATATTATGTTCTATGGACCTAACCTAATGAGGTAAGCCCTTAAAAGAGACTGAGACTTTTTTCCTATAAAGGAAAGTTAAGTCATGGGAAATTCTCCTGCCATTCTTGAGAATGCCACGTTCTAAAGAGGACCATGTGCAGGGAATGAAGGGTATCATTTAGGAGGTAAAAGTTGCTCCCTGCCGATAACCATCAGGAAAGCAAAACCTTTAGCCAGGCATGGTGGCACATGCCTGTAATCTCAATACTTGGAGAGCTGAGACAGGAGGATCACAGGTTTGAGGCCACCCTCAGCAATTTTGAAAGACTCTTAGCAACTTAGCATGATCCTGTTTCAAAATAAAAGATAAAAATGGCTGGGTATATAGCTTAGAGGTAGAATGCTCCTGGGTTCAATCCCAGTACCACAAAAGCAAGCAACCAAACAAAAAACCAACAATAAGAACAACACTAAAGCGCAGGAGGTATACATCCAAACTTATAAAACTCAAATCACTGTGTAAAGCACTAAAGGGAGGGAACGGGGAGGGAACGGGGTGGGATTTGAGGGAGGGCAAATTGGGCAATGTGTGCATGTATGACTCTTCTAACCTAACACCTATTAAATGTATAATTACAATGCACCAATAAAAAAAAAAGAACAACAAAAAATAAAGCAAGAACTTTTATTTTTTAGTCAGGAGGAACTAAATTTGGCAGCAACCAGTGAGCTTAGAATATCACATTGAGTCTCCAGTGAGACTACAGACCTCGCTTTTCTTTTGCTTTCAGGTTGATGAGACCCTGAGCAGAGGGACTAATCCATTCCAGACTCTGACCCATTTGAGCTATGAAATCCTGGTGTGTGTTTTTTTCATGTTAAGCCACTATATTTGTGGTAATTTATTACAGGCCAGCACAAAACTAATATATTAACATATCTAAATCAACTTCCTAAATGTTAAACTTCCTTCATGTGTCCACTTTTGTAAGATAAAATACCCCCAAATAATGATTAAAACCATGCTCTTATAACAAGTCAGTTACAGAGTATATGTGAAGATTCAAGCTTCATAGCTTACTACATAGAACAGTCTGTGGCCTCACGACTGTCTATATCCTCACGAAAACAATTGACCTATAATAGATGAGAGTCATGGGTTTCCTTGGTGGGTTCAAAACATTAGATAATTAAAATAATCTAAGATGAATTGTAATAATTCTCTTTTCAAGGCAGCAGTTATGCTGCCTTGGAAAAAAGGAATTAATGGTATGAGAGATGCATTGTTGTTTTTTAACGACCATGACTTTTGCTACTGATAGTGATTCTTCTTTTCTCAAGTAAAAGGCAAGTTGGTTCAGGCTTTTAAAGAGATTAAAATATTAAAAGCATTTTTTCAACCAGATCCTGAAATAAAGAGTAGGATTAGATCTGATAGTATTGAATGGTCGAGATAAGATACTTCAGAAAAAGAACACTGAAACAGGAGGGGATTTGGAGGGAGAAGGCAGCACTTCAAAAGATGAATGATTTTAAAGCCAGCATTTTCTTTCTGCAAATGGAGTTAGAAAACAGAAGACAGATGCTGTGTGATTATCTCAGATTCAGCTAAAGGAAGATGTCATTTGTTACTTCAATTTACAGGAACTGCATAAAACTGTCATAACTGCAGCACATTCTCCTTCCATGGGCCATGTTAATCATCATTACATCTTTTTCTGATCACTCCAGAAAGAAAAGTTGCAGATGGTAAGGGAACGGGTCACACATAAACAAGAGAACTATGCTTCATATAATGCTATTTTCTGCAGCAGTAGTGAACAGAAATGAAATACTATAAATTTGCAAATAATATGTGAAGCTATATCTATATTCATGTTAGTCACATTCTAATACAATAAATAACAGATGAGGTGAGGATTGTGCCCTTCATTTTCTACTTTTTCTAGGGATGCTTAAAATAAGTTTTGAGAGTAATGCAATGAGACTTCTCTTTTGTTCCAGCATTGTTTTTGGACTCTCTGCTATAAAACTATATTAAATTTGAACTCTGATTCACTGTTGTGCTGTTGAAAACATGTTGATTCAGCATGAGTCTTAAATCTGTTTCTAGTTACTTGAGAATACTTTGGAAAATCAACTAGATACTAAAGGTGCCCAAAGCTCATCTCATGCTCACTTAAAACTAAGGTTACACCCTTAGTATAAAAAAACACAATTAGTACCTTGAACTTTTGTGTAAAATTTCAAGATTTAAAATGTACTTTAAATGTTATCTTCATGTTTGCCTTTAGACAAACCTAAGTAAGGTGTTCATCTTCCACCAATTAAGAAATTTAAATTGATCTGAGTTACTGCATATGAGAGCTTTCACTACTATGTTGTTTAGTCAAACTCTAAGAAGATATGTGTTGACTTTCACTTTTGCAACAATCTAAAAATACTGTAAGCCTACTTAAAATATATGTCATTTGCTGCAGTAAGATTGGTGGCATACCTTGCTGAGTTTTTAAGAAAAACAACTCCCCGAGACTCCTTTAAATAATGATTGATTTGAAACAAGCTAGTCATGTCTAGATCTTGATGCTACTAAAATAAACTAGTCGTGGCATATTTAAGTTAAGTATGGAGGTTTAATTATATCAATGGAGAAGTTGTTAGAAAAATTTCCTACAAAATCTAGAGAATTCTGTTATTCTCTATTCTTTCAAAAAATTTTGTCCTATGTAAATTAATTTATTATGGTTAAGAGCACTCTTACCTGGGAAGCATACATGAAGGAAAAGAATGCATGCATTACTTCAAGGAACATGTGATAAACACATGAATGTGTAGTCTTCTGTTTCTGTATCTCTGATTACAAATATTGGGCTGGAGTGGTAGAGTGCCTGCCTAGCATGTGCTGGGCTTTTCTTTCAATCCTCAATACTGGGGGGAAAAGGAGGGGCTCTAAAGCAAGAAAAAATGAAACCAGCCAACCTTTTTATATAACTGTGGTTCATGAAGCTTTCTTTCATATGCAGGACTAGACTTGCTTCCTCTTTTGAGCTTGCATCCTGTGCTCAAAGGGTCCCCACTCACATAGCATATATCAACAGATATGAGTGGAATTATGCATGGCAAGTGGCTCTTAGTGCGCTATTTGTTTCATTCAGTTTAAGTTGTACTAGGTTTGGAGGTAAAAATATCTGAGGTTTTTAATTTTGTACATTTTAACATGATATTTTAATATCTTTGTACACAAACATGCACAAGCACATGAAAGGAAATTATTTTATTTTGCTATTATATTTTCCACAATTAAAATGCTATTCGTAGGGAAAATGCTATCAGTAGGCAAATATTAGGTATTAAATCCACACATTTGAATAAATAAATTATAAAACAATATATGCACATGGTAAATAAGAAAATCATGATTTAAAAAGGCACAGAGAAGCTGGGTGTGGTGGCACATGCCTGTAATCCCAGTACTTGCGAGACTGAGACAGAAGAATCACAGGTACAAGACCAGCCTCGGCAACTTAACAAGACTCTCAGAAACCTAGTGAGACCCTGTCTCAAAAAAACAAAAAATTAAAAGGGCTTGGGTTGTAGCTTGGAGGAAGAATGCCCCTGGTTCAATACCCAGTACCAAAAAGAGAAAGAAAAAAAAAAGGAAAAATAAAGGTACAAAGGAAAATAAGAGACCTTCTTCCCAATTTCCACCCTCCTCTTTAACCTTCCCCAAAGTAAGCCCTTTAATACCATGTCTCATTATTTCTTATTCTATTGATGTGAGTAACATCAAATAAGCTTTGTATTACTTCTATTTTTTAATTCAGTTAAATTTTTTTATTCACTGTGTTGAGAGCTGAATGTATTCATTGAAAAAATTCTTATCTAAATATCTATTATTAAACTGGTCTTTAATTCATTATTAAGGACATCTAAGCTCAATGCAATGCCTTAATTATACTGACTTTTGCTTCTATGGTCTTTCCATACTTTAGTTTGAGGGAATTCGGTTTCCTCTGAAGAAGTTTTCTCCTACCACACACAAGACTGACTGCCTGTGGAATTTGTTCTGCTACTTTCCATTTCTGCTTCATAGGTATTTGTCTAAAAATAAGATCAATATTTCATGGAACTATCTTTGTGTTCCTTTATTTGTTTTTATACTTGGGTGCATACATGATTTATTTATTTATTTTTATTGATTGATTGATTGATTGATTGATTTTGGTACTGAGGATTGAAGCTAGGGGCATTCTACCACTGAGCTATACCCCTAACCCATTTAATTTTAATTTTAATTGTTTTGAGACAGGGTCTCATTAAGTTGCTTAGGCTGGCCTCAAACTTGCAATCCTCCTGTCTCAGCCTCCCAAGAACTGAGATCACTGGTGTGCACCACTGTGCCAGGCTAGATGATTTTTTAAAAATTAGACTATCTGATAACCACATTTTGTGTCACTTTATTCCTTTTCTAGAAGATGTCTAGGGTCATTTTTATTCTTGTTTTTAAGAAAATTCACAACGTTTTTAGATGTTGGGATTTTTATATTTGTTGTGTTAGAGCCTAGCAAGTTATTACAATATTACTTGCATCTTCCTTCCATTCTTCACACATGCTGAAATTTTCATTCTTCATTATTCTTAAAGTAGTTTTCAATTAAATGTTCTGAAAATTTTTATTGTTTCAGTAGTAATCTTCATATGGATTATCTTTTTGGACATTCATTAATTAGATGTTGAACATCTTATACTTAGCCTCTATGACTTCTGTATTTTCATATATTTCTTTTCCATTTTTAATCCTGTATTTTAGAAGTTATCTTTCAATTTATCTTTCAATTTTATTTCCATTTTGGCAATAATATTTTCAACTTTAAAGAGTTTTTAATTATTAATGACTTATTTTTGCATATAAATTTATTTTCTGTGCTGTTTTATATTCTTTTTTATCTGTTCATGCTCACTATGGAAACTGAAATTAAAACATGAAGAATAGGTTTATAATGTGTGAGGCAAATACTACAATCAGACCTGTAGCCTGAAATATTATGAAACAGAGAAACAATAACTGACATAGATTGGGAAATTCTTCAAATTCTACTGTGTAAATAGGTATAAAATCATACCTATTTACTTAAGCCTAAAACATGAGTAACAGGTATTGTCCCTCTATTTTCCCTATTATTATAATGTTCCTTATCTAGGCATCAGTCCCATGTGTAGAAAGGTGTCATATTTTCCAGTATTCTAATTCTGCCTCCAAAATGTTCTATAAAGTTTTCTAGCATTCCAAATTGCTAGGCATATAAAAATCTTGGGGTGGAATTAATGTAGTACCAATATATTTACCTAGCTAATTTGTTTTGTTTTGTTTTGTTTTTTGGGTTTTTTTTTTTTTTGGCAGTACTGGGGATTGAACCCAGAGACATTCTGCCTCCGAGCTACACCCCCAACCCTATTTTTTATTCTTTATTTTGAAACAGGGTCTCACTAAGTTGCGGAGGGCCTCACTAAGTAGCAGAGGCTGGCCGCGAACCCGGATCCTCTGGTCTCAGCCTCCCAAGTACTGGGATTACAAGCATGTGCCACCACACCTGGCTCCTAGCTAAATTTTGCATAAAGTTTCTCCTTAGATATGGCCCTTTTCCCTGTACAGGTTAATGTGATTTGTATTTATACTGCATTAAAATAAATTTGAATACACTTTGTTACAGTTAAAAAATTTAGTAAACTTGGATATGAAATTATTTTCAGATTCTCTTGAAAATATATGTAGATTTCCTTGTATGCAACCTAATGAAAGTTATACACTCTACTTGAAAGTCAATTAAAGCAGAAAGCAGAATGATAATTCACACTGATTCTCTAATGTGTATCTAAGTGGTATTTAATACAGTTCTTTGTAGAGATTCCAGAAACAAATTTATTACATACCATGAGGACATGAGGAAAGGCTTCAAAACCCTCTCCCAACCCCTAGTCCTCAGATACCCACCAATGAATAGATTGAGATTTTTCTGGAAGATTACTTTGTCTTAGAAGGAAAAAATTGATGTGTGTGATTTGTAGTCTCCATTTGAAATATTGAATGAGTTAGGAGTCTCTAACCGAGAAAAAGTGTTGCACATTAATTTTTCATCAAAACATTTTCTGTCCAAGTTCCATATTATAAAAAATTATAAAAATATAAAAATCTAATTAAAATTTTCTAGAATAATAGATCAAACACTTCTCTATTTTTATATTTATTTATTTATTTATTTATTTATTTATTTATTTTGGTACTGGGAATTATGCCCAGGGGCGTTCTACCTCCAAGCTACATCCCCAGCCCTATTTCTTAGTTTTATGTTGGAGCAGAGTCTTGCTAGTTTGGTGAGAGTCTCACTACTTGCTGAGTCTGTCCTTGAGCCTGAGAACCTCCTGTCTCAGCCTCCCAAGTACTGTGATTACAGGCATGCACCACCATGCCCAGCTCCTCTATTTTACTTAAATTAACTCAATTAATATGTTATAATATACTCTAGCATTTGCAGGGTACCTGAAATTCTGGTATTTTTTGAGTCTGAAGGATAAAAGAAAATAAAACATGTTATATGGCTGTTTCTATTTTTAGGTAGAAAATATCATAGGAAGATAACTGTACTATTATTATAATTCTTAAAATAATTTGTGTGTGTGTGTGTGTGTGTGTGTGTGGTACTGGGGATTAAACCCAGGGGCATTCTACCTCTGAGCTACACTCCCAGCTCAGTTTTATTTTTTATTTTGAAACAGGGTCTCGCTAGGTGGGTGAGTCTCACTACTTGCTGAGGCTGTCCTCGAACCTGTGATCCTCCTGTCTCAGCCTCCCAAGTACTGGGATTACAGTCGTATACCACCGTGCCTGGCTTTAAAATAATTTTGTACTAAGAATCTCCAAATATATTTGAGAAAATATTTCATAGAGATTTTCTGTTTTCTATAATTGTCAAAATTTGTTCATACAAGATTTAAATTGCATTTAACAACCACCAAAAAAACCCTCATCTTCCAACTAATATGTTAGTACATTTAGTCTTCCGTAAAAAAACAAACCAAAACAAAAATAACTAACTTATGATATTTCTTTTTGATAAACCTATTAAGAATATTAAATGTTTTTGCAATAAGTAGGCACTATGGAACAGATGAACATGTTCCCTAGAATTCAAGATCTAACAAGGAAATAAATTACAATTAGGCAAGGATGAAACCAATGCATAAGTAGTGTACAATGAGGGATAGAATTCATTAAGAAGGCAATTAAATACATATTTTTAAGAAAATAAGACTTCATAAAAGATTATATAAACACATTTTATTTAAAAATATATAATTAAGAGAATTAAATATGCCCATGTACATACATGCATTTCATTATTAATAAATGTCTTACAGGCCACAGATAGTATACATAATTTAGAATCCTAGGGTACAAGTAACAATTGGGGTTAGAGTTATATCAGATTAATTTCTACCAGATTTATCCTAATATCTAATTAAAATTAACTCAGGAATAAGCTTGGAAATATCAAAATATGTAAAATAATAGTTGAGGAAAAACACCAGGTTCAATAAAGAGATACGTGGCATGAATGAGGGCAATATCTAGGATGTGCTAGAATTGAAGGATTAGAATATTAGAGAAAATTATGGAAGAATTTATATATTTCTAATGAATTTATGGGAATCACCTCTAGTCAACTCAGTTCTTGAGAAGGCTATGATTTTATTTTTGCAGTTGTGTAGTATTTTTGCTCCCTATCATGAAAGCTCTATTCTGTTTATGGTGGGGGCAATTATGCACAAGTCATTACCCACAGAGTGTTTGCATTTTGTTGTATTTTGTGATTGGCAATATATATATATATATGACACAACACACACATTAAATATGCAGAGTTCTCTCTCAATTTTTTCTGAGTTCAGGGCCCTTTGAATGACACATTTCATAGCATGCATAAGCCTAATTTAGTAACACAGAACATATATCAAATTGTGAGTTTGTTTTTTTTTGGTTTTATGAGAAGCAAAACGTAGAAAGTAAGAGGGTATAGGGCATGGCTGAAATCAGAATAGGAAAATGAGTATACTGGCACACGCACCCCATAGTCAATATTCTATAACACATTTACTCTGTGTAGAAGTACTACTCACACCAGGAGAGAAGGAAGGTAGTATAATGGAGCCCCCTATACAGTCAGAGCACAGGAGAAACTAAAGTACAGTAGTCAATAACTGTTACAGGAGAAAAACAGATGTCTGTTCTTTCGTTATAAAACAGTACAAAAAAAAGGTGATACCATAAGTACAGTTGTGAATTTGAGGAGACAAGGAGCAGGTTGCTTGCTTTGTATGTTATTTAATCCTTATGGAATGAAGAATAAACATTTTATATAGACATTTTAAATCATTGTCTATAAATCACTAAAAGCAGACAGGTATTCAGGTCGATACAATTCAAAAAATTGCTTATATTCAGAAAAAGTGACGTGCAATACAATGTGTTTCTCTATTTCCCTACTTTCAAAATTGGCACAATTATTAGGATGATTCGAAAGGTAACTATTATAATGCACCAATAAAAGTATAAAAAAGGTAAGTATTTCAAACACAGATATAGGAAAAGGCAATATAGAAATATTTACTCAAGCCACAATGTGTAGAAGTTGACAAAAATTAGTATTAAGAAACATGGTATGGTGATGATGGCTAGGTGGCTTCCAAAGGTTCATGTTGTCCTTTCCATAGGGTAGATTTGTTTCTGCAATGTGGTTGTCAATTTTGTTACTACATTTCCTTAGCACTTTTGTGTTTTGATGAGGCTACCAGGTTATTTCTTTCCAGTGGAATATGAGTTGAAGTATTAGGTGTTACTTTCACTCCTGAGAGGATTGTTAGCATTGTCTATATATACAGTAATGAAGAATAAAATGCACACACAGAACAATGGTTATACTACACAAAATGTGTTTTACACATGACCAGCCTGGCATAGTACCTTCTTCTCTTCCTCTTCCCTGTCCTCTAACCCACTGAACAAGTGTGGATGAGTGTCGCCCCTAGGGGTGGTCTAACAACTCTATTTCAAAAAAGTCACTTCCAGAAATCATTTCTGATTTTTAAAGACAAAAGGGTATTTACAACATGTATTATTTTCTATTTTATCATACATCAGCAACCTCTTTGCATTGAGAATGTCCAGATGTAGCAAAAGTTTTCTTTTAAGAGGTTGGGGGGAAGTTAAGAGCATCTTTTTCATATCATATACATTTCTACAGTGGTGGGCATTTCCAATCGGCCAAATGTGGTCTGCACTACAGTTTGTATCTTTGAAGAAGGAAGGCCAACTTCCCGCTGGCCAGTTAACCTTTCCCCCCGTCCTTGTCCAGGCTCCGCTCACCTTCTAGGATGTTAAGGCCTTTGTTCATTGTTGTCAGGATGGGGTGAGGTGATGAGGTGAGGTTTCCTTCACCTGGCGCACACAGGTCACCCTAGGACCCCGATCTGTGCAGCTCCACTCTGCTGCAGTGGCGAGCTTTCAGGTGTAAGCCGACCTTCTCCAGCTCGGGAAGCCCCTGACATCTCTCCAAGGAGTTCAGGCTGTCGCCATTCCTCTTACCATGCCATGCCACCCAAAGGCGCCACGTCCTTGAGAACCAGCAGGGGCTTTGCCTGGGCCCGTCAGGTTTGCAATAGGAGACCCAGCAGCCCGCGGGGTCGGGGATCCTACAGGCTGCCTTGGCCACCAGGTCACTGAGGTGGGGCAGCAGTGGAGAGGCGCGCTGGTGCGGCCTGGCCAGCGAGCAGAGCAGGAGGGTCCTGGGGTCCCTAACCCTAACCCTGGGCCCTCCAGCTTACATCCCCCTTACCTCCCCAGAGGCTCCAGGGAGCTGGCCACGCTCCATTTCGCACCGCATGCTCTACCAGAACTTGGTGGGTTGGTATGTGAATGTAATGCTTTTGTTTTCAGAGAAAGAGACATGCCTATCATTCTTGTAAGAAATCTCTTTTCATGTAAATTAAAGGCCTTAAGGAATGAGTGTCACAAGATGGAAAGAATCCCTAAATCATCTCATGGAAGAAAGTTGACCTCCTAATGACATTTTCAATAGTCTGTTGGGTGAGCAAGAAATAGCTTCTGTTTCATAAAGCACGTAAAATTTAGGATTTTCTGTTGGTATTGTTGCTGTTTTGTTGTTACAATGGTTAGTTTTATTTTGACTTCTATCATGGAATTTCTAATATGAATTTCTCAAAAAGAGATAACAATTCATGACTAAATGTAGTAGAAATAAATAGAAATATTTTGCAACTTCAATCATAAACTTTACTACAGTGAGTGCTAGCAAGCATTTTCTTTGAAGGCCAGATAGTAAACACTTTAGGATTTGCAAGGCATAGTCTATGTTGCAACTACTCAACTCTGATATGGAAATATAAAACCAGCCACAGACAACACATAAAGGAATGAAGAAGTTGTGTTACAATAATACTTTGTTTATAAAAATAGGCTATTAAGCCAGAGAATTATGGTTTACTGACCTTTGGCCTAGGTGTAGCACACTGTTTCTGATTGGGGGCAGCATATTAAATAGCAAGAATTACTAAATTTCATAAGCTAATTTTGAGAAATGAAGTACTTAAAAATATGAAGCCAGCTGGACATAGAGGTACACACCCGTAATCCCAGTACTTGGGAGGCTGAGACAGGAGGATCTGAGGTTCAAGATTAGCCTCAGCAACTTAGTGAGATTCTCAGTACCTAGCAAGACCCTGTTTCAAAACAAACAAACAAAAAAATTTAAAGGGCTGGGGGTATAGCTTGGAGGTAGAAAGCCTCTGGTTTCAACCCCCACTACCACACACACATACAAAAAAATAGCTGGATGTGGTGGTGCATGCCTGGAATCTGAATAGTTAGGAGGCTGAAGCAGGAAGATCTCAGGTTCAAGGTCAGCCTCAGCAACTTAGTGAGACCCTGTTTCAAAATAAAAACATAAGCTGGGCGTGGTGGCACAAGCTTGTAATCCCAGTACTTGGGAGGCTGAGCCCAGAGGATCCAGGTTTGTGGCCAGCCTCAGCTACTTAGAGAGGCTCTCCGTAACTTAGCGAGACCCTGTTTCAAAATAAAGAATAAACAATAGGGCTGGGGGTGTAGCTCGGAGGTAGAATGCCCCAGGTTTAATCCCCAGTATCTCAAATAAATAAATAAATAAATAAATACATAAAAATAAAAAATAAAAAAGCAAATGTTGTAGTCAGAGGTAGAACCCCCTGGGTTTAATGTCCAGTACAAAAAAAGAAGCCATACAACTAACATCATGAAGTACTTTCATATGCTTAGATATTTTCTTAATTTATTTTACCCATATAACTGCCCTTCTACCTCAGTGGTTGAAATTCCAGCTCACAGATAAAAATGTGCATAGCACTTTCTTATTTTATAAATATTTTATTTAAAAAGATCATTCTCAAAGAAAGGAGTATTCTGCACCTATTGTGTGGCATAATTTCTATAATGCTATATAATATTTGAACAAAGAATGATGGGATGGCAGAGTGGCAGCTCATTTTGATCATCTAAGATACTTACCAACTCATTCCATTTTCATATAACTAAAATAATCAAGCTTCAAAAAATAAAAATGAAAATAAAGAGGTAGAACTCATTTCTATGATAGCTTACTGCCAAACCATCTGAATTTGAATCTGTGCTCTGTAATTAAACCTCTGTAATTAAAAAGACCTCTATCTTATAAAATGCAATTGAGTTATCTAATAACACTAACATGATCAATATAATGGGTGAAATTTGGGTTAATTTGAACATGAATGATTTGTTTCCTAAGGGTAAGATTAAATTAAGGCATCCATTTTAAGCACTGATTAAATCAACAAAATAATCACCTACAAAGTTAAAAATTGCATATGCACATTAACATAAAATATGATTTGTTAAAAATTATATTTCATTGTTACATGGGAAGAGAAATGTATAAATTAGCTCAACACATAACTATTACTTTTCTGATAAACTTTTTTACCAAGAAATATTTTATTTATAGTATGAATTCCTATTGTGACATATATTGTTTTAGTGTTATGATTTTATATAATCTGAATGACAGAAATCTGAAATCTTAAGTTACTAGACCTTCATTTAGTTATTTCAATCTTAAATCTGACAACTTCTTATACATTATATAATAGGGTGATTTCTAAAACAAGTGATGTCTGACTTGTGGAAGATTTCATGACTTGAAGAAAGACAACTGAGATTTTTCCTTGAAGTTTTCAGTCTGGAGGTGTTACATGTTCATTCTCCATCTATCCCCATCAGGTAGATATCTTATTAACACTGCATGAACAGCTTTTATTTGTGGTCCAGCAGTTGTGATCTTGGAATGAGAGATAAAATTTCTGTTCATGGTATTTATTCTCTTGTTCATTCATTCTTCTAAGCTTTAACTCTGGCTGGCTGTGTTCTGGACCTAAGGTTACAAGTTTAATATCCAGATAACACTCTTTTGGTTTTGTGCTTCTTGTTTTGATACCTCAGCTACCAGCTCCAGAGTACCTGGTAAACTTTGTGATTTTTCTCCAAACTTTCATTTAAAAATTTATCTATGAATGAAGTACTTTTTACATATAATCCTTTTCCAACTGGGACTCCAACTGATAAAATATTGTAGATGGTCCCCAAAGGAAAAGTAACTAATTCCTCTGGGCTGAGAAGTAAACATTTCTCTGGGCCAAGAAGTCTACTAGCCGTGATATAAAGAAAATAATTTCTTAGCTGGGCATTGTGGTGCACGCTTGTAATCCCAGTACTTGGGAGGCTGAGACCGGAGGATTCAGGTTTGCAGCCAGCCTCAGCTACTTAGTGAGGCTCTCCGCAGCTTAGTGAGACCCTGTTTCAAGATAAAGAATAAAAAAATAGGGCTCGGGGTAGAATGTCCCTGGGTTCAATCCCCAGTACCACAAAAAAAGAAAATAATTTATATCCTCCATATTCTTCTGTAAATGTCTGTTAATATAAGCCTTCAAACATTTTTCTGTCCTCCTTTTTTTGTGTGTGTGCTATAGAGCTACTCCTTGGTTCTAGTTTGCCATAGAGAAAATTGAAATTTCCATATTAGGATTAATGGTAGAAAAAGAAAGGAAGAAAAATGGAATTTCAGAGAGGAGAGGAATCTCTGAAGTTCAAGGTCACTATTTCTGATCTACTTCTGTTGTCCTCAGTGGTAATCAGAGGGAGGAAGGGGAAAAGAGTCAGAAATTCATTGCATACGTTTTTTCCACAGTGCATTTCACCTTATCTAGTCTTGGTACACAATATTCAGAAATAGGAAGGAGGGAAAGAAAATATTAAAGAGGAGAAAATTCTGTCCTCTCAGTGCTACA